>CM016561.1:17505651-17645004 GCA_003412495.2 Echium plantagineum | reverse complement strand
AGATTAGCATTCAAGAGTTAGCTTTAGTGTGTTGAAGTTGTTTGATTGTAATCTTCAATTCATTAATAAAGTTATTCTTGGTGGTGGAGGTGAATCCTCAGCCACAACCGAAATCTATTGCGTTTGATCTTTGTTATTTCAATTAATAATTACGGTTAGAGTTCTTCAATTTGGGGTTTAGAATTTCAGGCTTTAATTGGCTTAATTGGACGATCAATTGAGAGCAATTTAAAGGTGATAAATTCAACAATTGGTATCAAGAGCTAGGTTGCACAATGGGTGGCGATGATAAACCCAAGATGGTACTCTTAACCTCGTCAAATTTCACATATGGAAAACGAAGATGTTAGAATCGTTTATATGTGAAAAATCTAGCTAAGCCAATCGCACAAGAAGGGATACGGCCAGCAGGTGCAGATATAGAAGAGTGGAGTGAATTGGACCGTAGGTGCCTTGGTTTCATGAGGGACTAACATTGACTCTGGCGTGATTCATCACGTAGAGAATGTTACCACGGCATACGGTTGTTGGAAGAAGCTTCAAGGACTGTATGAGAGGAAAAACTCAACACTCAAAGTCTCATTAATAAGGCAGTTGGGAAAATTAAGATATGAGGATGGGACATCCTTAACTGAACATCTAAATAAGCTTGAGCACATATTTAACCAACTCAATGCAATGGGATTTGATTTTAGTGATGAAGCACAAGCACTATGGACATTAGGTTCACTGCCAGACTCTTGGGAAACACTATCCGTGTCCCTAAGTACATCTGCTATAGAAGGTAATCTAACCAAGGAAGTGGTCACAAACGCAATTCTTAATGAAGAAAAAAGAAGATGCGGTAATGAGGAGCACAAGAATGTGTCCTTAGGAGGTGATGCACTGGTCTATGGTAAGAAGAAAACATAAAAAAGAAAACAAACAAAGCCAATTCAAACCAAAGGTAGACAAGAAAGATGATCTGTGCCATTACTGTAATAAGACTGGTCATTGGAAGTCCGATTGTTTCACTTTCAAAAAGGATCTTGCCAATGGAACAGTTAAAAACAAAAAGAATGACAATAATGTAGCAATAGTTGATCAAAACAGTGATCTAATTGTAGTTGGATCTGATATATGCTACACTACTAGTTCTGAGGATTGGATAATTGACACAGGGCATCCTTCCATGTAACACCCCATAGAGAGTTCTTCCACACCTATGAAACTGGGAATTTTGGAGAGGCTAGAATGGGGAATAATGGTGTATCAAACATCATAGCAGTAGGTGAAGTACACCTGAGATCAAAGCTAGGAAAAATTATAGTCTTAAAGAATGTAAGACATATTCCTGATTTTAGACTTAGTTTGATCTCCTCTGGAAAGCTTGATGATGAAGGACACATCAACACCTTTGGCAATGGAAAATGGCAGCTAAGTAAAGACAATGAAATTGTAGCTGAAGGGAAGAAAACTGGAACACTATACAGAGCTTCATTCAGCATATACAAAGGAGAAATATACTCTATTCAACCTACCTTAAAACTGTGGCATAACAGACTTGCTCACATGAGTGAAAAAGGTCTGAATATATTAAAGAAGAGGGCTCAATTGCAGCAACAAACAAGGAAAGCTTGGATAACTGTACACACTGTATGATGGGAAAACAACACAGGGGGAGCTTCAATAAGACCAGCAAAAGGAAGACAAGAAATCTAGACCTTGTCTACTCTGATGTATGTGGTCCTATGAAAGTAAGGACTCCTGGAGGCTGTGCATACTTTGTAACATTTATAGATGACCACTCAAGGAAGGTATGGACTTATGCAATTAAATCAAAAGATCAAGTAGCAGACTGTTTTAAGAAATTTCATATGCTAGTTGAAAGACAAACAGATATGAATTAAGATGCATAAGAACAGATAATGGAGGAGAGTATATTGGAGAATTTGATAGATACTGCAAGGATAAGGGTATTAGACATGAACAAGTGTACCTAAAACTCCACAACATAATGGAGTTGCTGAAAGAATGAATAGAACTATAATTGAAAAAGTGAGATGTATGCTGTCTCATGCTAATTTACCTAGTAGCTTCTGGGGAGAGGCTATGATTGCAGCTGTTCAAGTGATAAACCTATCTCCTACACATACATTGGAAGGTGATGTACCAGAGAAGATCTGGACAGGTAAAGATAAATCCTATGATCACTTAAAAGTCTTTGGTTGCAAAGCTTTTGTACACATTCCACAAGATGAAAGATCCAAGCTGGATAGTAAATCTAAGGAATGTATTTACTTAAACTATGGGGAGGAAAAGTTTGGTTACAAACTGTATGATCCCATAGCAAAGAAGGTTATCAGAAGTAGAGATGTTAAGTTCATTGAAGATCAAAATATCAATGACATTACTGCTAAAAATAAAACTGAAACCTTTGATGACAAGCTAGTAGATTGGGAATCTGATGATGAGCTGATAGAACCTGTTGTACCTGATCAGAATCAAGACAACAACATTAATGAACCTGTCATGGAAAGTCAACAGATCATGGATCAAGACTCTGACACTGGAGAATCAAATCAGCAAGATTCAATCACTAGCCAATTACCTGTACAGTCAGTCAGAACTGTGCAGCCAGTCAGATGTTCTTCAAGAAATAGAATTCCATCCACAAGGTACTCCCCAAATGAATATATACTGCTTTCTGATGGGGGAGAACCTTTGTTCTACCAAGAAGCTATGGAAAGTGATAAGAAAGACAAGTGGCTGGAAGCAATGCAGGATGAAATGAGCTCACTACATAAGAACAATACATTTACCACTTGTTAAAAGAATTCCAGGAAAGAGGTGCTTAAAAACAAGTGGGTATATAAACTAAAATTTGAAGAAGGTAAGACACAACCAAGGTACAAAGCAAGACTTGTAGTTAAGGCTTTGAACAGAAGTTTGGCGTGGATTATGATGAAATATTTTCACCAGTAGTGAAAATGACATCAATCAGATTGGTACTTGCACTTGCAGCCAGTTTGATTTAGAATTGGAGCAATTAGATGTAAAGACTGCCTTCCTCCATGGTGATCTTGATGAAATCATTCACATGGAAACAGCCAGAAGGGTTCTTAGTTAAAGGCAAAGAAGCTATGGTGTGCAGATATGGAAAAGTCTTTATGGCCTAAAACAGGCTCCAAGACAATGGTATAAGAAGTTTTCACTCCTTTATGATTAGTCATGGATACAGAAGACACAAGTTGATCACTGTGTATACATTAGACAATTTAGGAATGGAAGCTTCATTATTCTACTCCTCTATGTAGATGATATGCTCATAGTTGGAGCAGATATTGATGGAATTAATGGTTTAAAGAAAGACCTAAATAAGGGTTTGAGTATGAAGGATTTGGGAGGAGCAAAGCCACATACTAGGTATGGAAATTAAAAGAGATAGAAGCAATAGATGCTTATGGCTATCTCAAGAGAAATACATTCAGAAGATTCCAAGAGGTTTATATGGAAATGCTAAACCAGTAACTTGTCCTCTCAATGCTCAGTCAAAATTAAGCTCCATGAACTGTCCTAAGACCAGAATTGACATTGAATATATGAAGAAAGTGCCATATTCATCTGCTGTTGGTAGCCTCATGTATGCTATGATCTGCACAAGGGCAGACATAGGCTTTGCATTAGGAGTTGTTAGCAGATATTTAGCTAATCCTGGAAGAGGACACTGGGAGGGTGTCAAATGGATACTTAGATATCTTAGTGGTACTGCAGATAAGTGCATTTGTTATAAGGGAGATGCTATACTGAATGCTTATACAGATGCAGACATGGCTGGGGATATTGATTCAAAGAGATCTACTTCTGGCTATTTAATTACTTATGCAGGGGGAGCAATATCCTGGCAGTCAAAACTTCAAAAGTGTGTAGCTCTTTCAACCACCGAGGCTGAATACATAGCTATTACAGAATGTTGTAAAGAAGTGTTATGGCTGAAAGAATATTCAGAGAGCTGAGTATAAGCATGGGAAGTTTGTAGTCCAATGCGATTCTCAAAGTGCTATCATTTAAGTAAGAATCTAACATTCATTCCAGGTCAAAGCATATTGATGTTCGATATCATTGGATCAGGGATGTATTAGAGAAGAAGTTGTTGTTTATCATCAAGTACATACGGATGATAATGCAGCTGATATGATGACAAAGATTCTACCTAAAGCTAAGCATGAGAATTGTTGTGCAAGGTCAGGCCTTGACAACTTACTTCAGCACTAGTTGAGTGTTGCAACTCCTTCATCTGGTGGCTCGGAAGGGGGAGATTTGTTGGTGTTTTCCTCGCAGGAGAAGGAGTTGGTCATTTGTGATCATTCACGTAACTAGTATGGAAGCACTCAAGCCAAGATCATCTATTGAAGAAGTCGAGTTCTAATAGGAGTCGGATTGTGCATATTATAGTTTGCATAGGATTACTTGTTGTATTAGTCTCCTAATACAATTAGGATCGATGTAAGCATTATAAATAGGGCACTATCTTATTCGATTAGAGTATGTCGTTAGTTCAATAGATTAGCATTCAAGAGTTAGCTTTAGTTGTTGAAGTTGTTTGATTGTAATCTTCAATTCATATTAATAAAGTTATTCTTGGTGGTGGAGGTGAATCCTCAGCCACAACCGAAATCTATTGCGTTTGATCTTTGTTATTTCAATTAATAATTACGGTTAGAGTTCTTCATTTGGGGTTTAGAATTTCAGGCTTTAATTGGCTTAATTGGACGATCAATTGAGAGCAATTAAAGGTGATAAATTCAACACTTTAGTTCCTCCCCGTCCAACTCTTCTTCTGTTTGTGACTATCATAGCTTCTAATCTTCTAACTAATGCACCTACTGGACATCTTTGTACAATTACTTTTGTTGTTGAAAACCATATAATCAAGCTTCACCATAGATAAATAAATAAATAATAAAAAACTCACCTCACCAAATCTATTCCCACAGAAGTTGAATTGCTACAGAACACCCAAGTATCACACAGACAATGCCCATCATTACACATATCTCCTGCAAGCATTACAACATTCCTGAGGAGAATCCACCTTAAATTCAGAACCCATTTTACAGCTTGACCCCAAAGCTCAATCCCTGAATCCCTCTACAACAACTTCCATTTTCTTGAACATTTTAGCTCCGGAATTCGATAAAGGTTCAATCTTGGCAACATTGGTTGACATGAACATATAGACAGAAGCACATGCAATCAAACCCAAAAGAGGAGGATCAAATGCACAGATTGGGGTTTGATTCTGAGGCAATTGGCTTCCTACGCATTGTGGAGAGTGATCGTTGGCAAAAACCCAAGAAATGGGTTTATGGGATTCTTTGGTAAGATAGTTAATGGAATAAAATTAATAAGTAAAAATCTATAATCAATAATGTTAAAATTGGTAAAATTCCATCCGCTTATTTGACGTTTTTAAACTTTTATTTTTGTTTATTTTGGTTGATGTTTTATGTTTTCGATTCCATCTTTATATATTCAAAGTGCGATAAGTATAATATCAATACATAAATGTAATTATTGATTAATTCATTAATGAGCATATGAATAAAAGGTCGAGTTGTACTTATATGCTACAACTATTTTGTGAGCACCATGCTCACAAGGGTTTCATGGTCATTTAGAAATGTTTTTTTTTATGGAATGTGAAAAAGTAACACCAAATTTATTGCACTCCAAATTTATTATCATTATTAACCAAAATAACACCCAAATCTGGAATCTTAATTATGAATTTTACAAATATACTCACAATTTTAAACTTGAATACTTAATACATATAAACAATACAAATTTGATTGGTGTACTCAAATTAAATTTTTATTTCTATTGTGATTATATAATTTGGTTTGGTATTGCATTAAGTCTAGTCAAGACAAATTCAATTGGTATTTTAATTATTCCACCAATTTTGGTAGTAATCATATACAAGTTCTTAAGCGGTTAGAGTTAATTTGTGTTTAGAGATAATGAGAGATACCAAAATACATTTTAAGCATAAATAGTAAGATATATAAATAATTTTATGTGGTGTTATTGAAGAAATATGCAACACCAATGTATATTATTCAGTGGTGTTATTGAACAAAGAACGAAACACCAGTGTGTATTAGTAATGGTGTCACTAAAAATATATCTAAAATAAGATTAATACAAGAATTGTTTATTATTGAAGAAATATATCTAAAATGAGATTTATACTAGTAAAGATATATAAATAAATTTTATGTGGTGTTATTGAAGAATATGCAACACCAATGTATATTATTCAGTGGTGTTATTGAACAAGAACGGAACACCAGTGTGTATTAGTAAATGGTGTCACTAAAAATATATCTAAAATGAGATTAATACTAGAAATTGTTTATTATTGAAGAAATATATCTAAAATGAGATTAATACTAGTAAAGATATATAAATAAATTCTATATGGTGTTATTGAAGAAATATTGCAACATCAATGTATATTATTCAGTGGTGTTATTGACATGAGACTGAGAAAATTCATTGGTTTTTGATTGAAATAATTAAAATTAGCAAAAAGTTATACTTCAATTTATTTTAAATGAGATTAATACTAGAATTCATATTTTCGACATTGGTGAGCTGAAGTAATCATTGCATTTAGCTTCCTCTCTCCAATCTCAATTAATTGCTAATTACTCTATCATTAATACTCAAATACCACTATTATTGTTTTTCCACTTAAAGATGTAAGGACAAAAATACCCCAATTAAATATGAACCATAGGATTAAAATATCACTTAACTCTTATCTAACGGCTCAGATAGTTTGTGAGCACCATGTGAGCATGACCTCCTAAGCATACAAGAATTTTCTCTAAAAGGTCATTGTTTCTTAATCGATCTGAAAATAATTAGTACGACAATTAAAAAACGAAGAAAGTACTATTAGATTTTTGGAGTTATTAATTTATCAATACATTAATCATTATTATTGTGAATAAGTTTAAACCGCTTGGACCAATCAGATTTACATATAAGCTAAATAATATATATGTTAATAATATTCCATCGATTCCTATCTAGTTAATTAAAGGTCAAAGATTTTGTTTCAAATAAATTTCAGTGTTATATATTTCCTATTTTAATTTATATTAAATGTGATTATATATTTTGAGTCACTATAAAGACTTTATATAAACAAATAATCATATTATGAATTGATTTTGACTTGTTAATTACATATGAACTTAGATGAAATTTTGTATTTTTAATTAATATGTACTTGCGAAAATGACAATTGAAAATGAACAGATGAAGTAAGTCAAAAAGCATCGAAGTAGACGACAAATGTATACTTATAGGCCTCGTCTCTCGCAAAACTTATAATCTTATTATTTTTTATAAAGTTTTACTTTTTTCAATTATATAAGTTCAAATCAATAAATTAATTATTTTAAAAAGTTTAAAGTAACAATTTAAGAAGCTTCTACCTGATGATAATTACTTGAATGAGTAAGGCGACAAAGAGGTAGAGAAGAGTTCGAACATGAAAAAGGATGTCAGGAATGAACGGGTATATATAATTCCAAGGCCCTACTTTCCAAGGCCCCAACGAACCAGTGAATTTAAGGTTGGATATTCATTCCAACCAATGAATTCAAGATTGGAATGAATATCCAACCTTAGATTCACTGGTTCGCTATATAATAATGAAAAATTGAATTGTTGTTTAGAACCGAACCAATGAATCTGAGGTTGAGTATTCATTCCAACCTTGAATTCATTGGTTGGAATGAATATCCAACCTTAGATCCATTGGTTCGTTGGGCCTTGGAAAGTAGGGCCTTGGAATTAGTTTTTACCGGAATGAACTAGTCCGTAGATTCGATAGAGTACTACTACTAATCATTGGGTAATTGGAGTGCCAAAGGCTCTTGGAATTTGATTCTACATTTCTTTACGGAAACAAACGTACTCCCTCATCCCTAAAATATTGTTACATTTTGATTTTTTATGGTCAAATATCACAAAATTTGATCATAAATTCTCATTAAACAATAAAAAATAATATAGTCTTATGGTATCTTGTTAGATTCGTCTCAATATATATTTTGAAATATCAAATTTTTATAGTTTTTTTCGCATGTAGAATAAGATTTATTTACGTTTCAATTCTTGTTTTATTGACCATGAAAAATTAAAATGTAACAATCATTTAGGGACGAATGGAGTATATAAAAACCTTTTTCACACTATGTTGAGATTGTTCTAATAATACTCAAAAATTGTTATGGGTAAAATTCATATTTAAAAATTAGAAGAGATATTCACTTAATATCAATTTATTGAGTTGTGAGGTGTGGTCTCTTCTTCTACGAGTGTGGCGCATTCCCAATTAATAAAAATTCTATACAATATAGCAAGTTTTAATAATTGTTACTTTAGTCTCAAGACACTATTTAACCAAATACTTCCTTCTCTTTTTTAATTATTGTGTTAGCCATTATTTGAATGTATAATAATAATAATTAATTAATTAAAATTATATTAGAAAATTTAATTAAACACACATTAAAAAATGTAAACTACAACAAAAAAAAAATTGAGCTAATAGCTTTTGAAATTGTTTGGTGAGTCAAATTGAGTTTTGTGCTTTAGTTTATTCTGAAATAGTTTTGATTCATTATGTTATAATGATTAATTAATTCATATTTAATTAATATTTTGTGTTTGATTGACTATTAAATTTCTTTGATAACTAATTATATTTAATTGGTCACTGAAAATAAACTAAGGCTTGATGTGAAGAATCAAATTATTTAACTAAATTGAACATGGAGGAAGATGATATTCTAAAAGGTTGAAATTGTTAAAATTGATTAAAATGTTATATTTTCAGCTCCTTATAATAAATTGGCTCAACTAGCTTCTATTAAAATTCGAATATAGGAAAGTGAAATAAGAAGTCCCCACTTTTAGATTATGCTAGAGGAAGTCCCTTTAATTTGAGATGGACCAACTTAGGATATGAAAACTGAAAAGTATATACGTTTTTGTTAACTCCCATCCTATTTTAGAGTTCGGAAAGGGTCTAGGGAGTTTACTACAAATGCTCTAAGTGTTTAGATATTGTGAGTCAAAAAAGCCTCCACGAAACCCCAAAATGAAACTACTTATTTATACTCCCTCCGTCCCTAAAAGATTGTCACATTTTGACTTTTGGTGGTCAACAAAACACAATTTAAAACATAAATATCTATTATTCTACATGCGAAAAAATTATAAAAAGTTAATATTTTGAAAATATATATTGAGACGAATCTAACAAGGTCCCACAAGACTATATTATTTCTTAGAGCAAATGGCTTCATCGATCACTCACGTTTGTTAAAAAACATTAGTCGATCACCCTAGTATGACTTTGTATACTTTCGATCACTCATGTTGGGTATTGTGTATACTTTTGGTCACTCACGCATTTTTTTGGTATAACTCGTGATTTTTCGAAAATTTTAACATTTTAGTAAGGGTATTTTTGTCATTTCACTCTGGATTTGTCATTAACATCAACTAACACTCATCATGAGTGATCGAAAGTATACAAATAGAGGGTGCAATGACAAAAATATCCTTACTAAAATGTTAAAATTTTCGAAAAACCAGGAGTTGTACCAAAAAAATGCATGAGTGACCAAAAGTATACACAATACCCAACATGAGTGATCGAAAGTATACAAAGTCATACTAGGGTGATCGACTAGTGTTTTTTAATAAACGTGAGTGATCGATGAAACCATTTACTCTATTTCTTATCATTTAATGGGAATTCATGATCAAATTTTATAATGTTTGACTAACAAAAGTCAAAATGTGACAATCTTTTAGGGACGGAGGGAGTAATATACAAGGAATGTCGAAAGTGTGACATCTAAGAGAAATATTAGTGGTTGAAATGCTAATATGAACTAGAATGATCGGAAAATAAATAAAAAACGTGAAGGACCTTTAATGTCATTCGCCCTATAATTAATATAGACAAGAGCGAACTAGTATTAAGTAGACTCAGTTCAAGGATGGGTAACACTAGATCAAGTCTGCACAAGACCATTATCAGAGTATGAGTATGGAATGTACAGGATTCTAAGATGATAACGCCACCACCAAAGAAAACGGAAATCAATCCAAAGGAAATATTACTAAAATGCATGATGTTTCGCCTGCAGTTGCTTGTCGAAACCTCGTCATCAGGTGGCCACTCAGATGGAAGTGATATGGTTCCAACGAGAGACTGCCAACAGTAACTGAAGTCCAAAGCTACTAACTCTGCATCACCTGATGCTTGCGTTCATATAGGAAAAGTTACACTATCGTATACCAGAAGTATGTAAGCCGCTCGTTGACCCGTGACCTCATATCTGTGCTTCATGTTGAGTCGTGCTGTGAAGAGCCTGGCCTGTACTGTTGGGCACACTGCTGGACTCAATTTTTTCTTCTTTAAAGGAATCTGCTTTATCAGTAGTGGCATGATTTCGTCCTGCTTAGAAGGTTTAGCTTCTTTAGTATCAGATCCTTCTTGCTGTTCTTCTGCAACAGACACGTTAGGCAATTCAGGCTCCAGCACAGCTGCTAATTCTTCATATCTGGAAGTGATTTGCTGAAGCTCGTCATGGAGATTTAGAGCATCAAACATCATGACCTCATCATCCGAAGTGCTTTCGACGATCCTCTGGATTACAGGAAGAGAATGTTTGCACTTCTCATACATGCTTACTGTCAGCTCTTCCTGAAGACCATGCAGAAGAAGAATTTTAGAGATCATTTAGACTAAACAAAATGGAATATGTAAGATGTGCCTAATAAACCAATACACTACTGGTTGCATTGGTCTTAGAAGTTGTCAATACTTGTCATCCTAGACTCTCACACACTCTTTAAGAACTAGAGACTTTCACATTTAAGCCCTCAATTAATCAATATACTATTGGTCGCATTGGTCTTATAAGTTCATAAAGAATGAACCTTAGATAATAAATAGTGAATTTCTGTATTTAGAAAGATTAAACACTGTTTAAGAGAACTAAATAAATACATGTAGTATAAAATGTTATTTAACATAGCGGGAAAACTAGGCTACCCACATCAACTAATAAAACACACTTCTCTAAGCTAGGATGACAGTATTAAACACACATCAGTCAGGAGCTTATTGTCTTCTAAAACCTGCTATTATTTTAATTGCAAGCTTAAGTTTATGTTTAAGTCAATAACTACAAAAATTCACACCATAGACTGAACCAAGTTATGCAATTAATTCTGTAAGTCATTACGTAAAATCATCACATGCCACTACAAAACGAAATATATAATGTATCGACACTTATCCTAAAAAATGAAGGGCTTTTTTAATCAATTATATTAAAAATTAAACCAGGGGGAACCATGGCATCTTCAGCAAAAACTATAACTATAACTTCATAGGATCATTACTCACAAACAAAACCAAGAATAAGCAAAAGACATTTTGCACGTTGCTGTAGTGCAGTTGGCCTGCAACTGTTTATTCGAAGTTGCTGCTACACTTGCTAGTAGTGATACTACAATTTACACCTCCACAACTCCTTCACAGACACCATCTTTGACAATTTTCTTCGATAAATAATGAGCTTACCTTAGTTTCACTTCCTCATAATAGTACCACCACGACTAAACAATACCTTCTTAAAATGGCTATAAGGCCTTTGAATATCCTATAAACTGGGCAGAATATAAAGAGTTTTCTACCTTACAAATGATAATTTATTGGTTTTTATATTTACTGACCTTGATAGGCTTTGGTTCACCTTCTGCGCTCAATATGCTGGAGAGGATTTCAAGACTATTCCTGCATATTACAAGAAACTCTTTCTTTTCTTCTACTGTTTGAAAACTGTAAGCCACAAAGGATTCTGGCACTTCATCTTGCATACCCATGGGTGGAACTGGGTATGGTGGAGGAGGCACTAACGGCTCTTGCTCAAATATGATTCCAAATTTCCTGGCGTTTCTGAAGGTAACACTTTAGTCTTCAAGGTCTGCAAATTTTCAGAACCATGAGGTAAAACATAAGCTTACATAAACGGGCAGATACATAAAAAAGGAAAATCTAATTAAAGGAAAAGCATAAATCCAACCAAAATCATAATACGAAACAAAACATGATGAAAGAAAATGTTACAGACTAAGAAACTATGATCGTAGCCCCCAAAAAATCACAGTTCGCCACAAACCAACTAACTCACAAGCTTAGTTTTCTCTCAAAACATCGACATCAACATGCGCTAATGCCCCTGAAGAGGCTTCCGCTAAGCAGGGTAGGGCCTGGGGGTGGGGTGGGGTGGGAGGTGAAGATAGTACGCAACCTTACCCCCTGAGAAAACAGGGAGGCTTTCGAATTGACCCAAGACTAGAGTGGGGTGCAAACACTATCCACTATTTCACATGACCTTTACAACTTAAGTGGCAGCTTTAAAAATGTAACAGACATTAACCGCTCAGATATATTTAGTCACAAAGGTAATCTTAAAACAAACAGAATATCCCAATATACTCTCTAATAATTAAAACCATTCAATCATCACAAGAGAACATACTACGAATGGGTAAACATACAACATAAACACAAGATTAGTAAATGGTATAAAGGGTTGTTAGTACCTCATAAGTTTGACGAAAAACAGGCAAATACTCAACTCCTGAGACTCCCCCCAAGCTCGAATCAGCTGCATCGCCCTCACCCTATTCCCATGGTCCGTCTTTGAGTCCTCAATCATCTTCACCAAATCCTCCAACACCTTCTCCGACGCCACCTCAGACGAAACTTTATCACAATTCGTCGTACAAGCTTCCATCAATCCAAACTCAGTCGTTGACTATTCACACTCTTACCCAACACCTGAATAAGTATTCACAAATATTATCCAATCTAATTAGTTAAGATAAAATAAAATATATTTCTACAAATTAAATTACATATTGTAACTAACAATTAAGGCTAGTTTAGTGGTCACAAGATATTTTTATTTTAATAATATAACAGACACATAATTATTCATTCAATCAACACCTTCTTCTTCAACGCCTTGACAATCTCAGTACCACTGATCTCTTCGCTATTGATCATCGAGCAAATCCGCAAATTCAAACCCCAATTAGGTTCCTCCATAGTCTCCAACGTTGCTTCATCAACGAGCTTGGATTCTGGGGTGGGGGAATTTAAGAGGTCTTTCATTTTGGAGTTGAGGAGATCCTTCATTTGGGCACTGCTGCTTTTGAGTCTGTCGGTGAAGGACGATGAAGCGAGTTTGAGTTTGTCGAATTTGTCCATCTTTGTTTGGTTTGGTTGAGGTTTTTTGGACAATTGATTTGGGACAAGGGATTGTATGTTAAGATTTTGATGTTGTGAGTAGAAAATTAGAAATGGTTTTGGTTGTAGTTTGACTTAGATACGCGTAGAAGTGGAGTTGCATCATGGGCCCCATTGCTTTTAACTTTATTTTTATAACGTCTACCGCCATTGATCTTACAAATTACAATATTCGTTACATAAACTACTCCTATTTTTTTATGAGCTCGTATCTTATCCAATTGTGTCATAGTAATAGCTTTTTTGGTAGGTAAAAGACAAACAAAGTAGTTCCATTAATTCGCTTGCCGAATTTAGGTTGTTTAGTGGGAACGCTTGAATTACAATTTAACTTTACCTTCATACCGTCAATAAGGAAACCGAATTATTACCTTGAAAATAACTGCATTCGAATAGCTTTACCCCATCAATTAAGAAGGAAACCGAATTATTACCTTGAAAATAACTGCATTCGAATAGCTTTACCCCATCAATTAAGAGCAGCAGTAGTAGTAGCGAGTTCTCAAAAGGCCAAACCGAACCAATAAATCAAAAGGAGTATATTTACATAGACCAGCATATAAACAGAATAATCTGTACAACAAATTTGAGACTAGTTACATTGTAACTCAAACTTGACAAGTACACATCCTCAAATCAACAACTACACCTTGACACGGTCACATGTTTGAATTTATAGTCTCAAGTTTGAATCTTCCTCAAACTCATTTCTATATTAGTTAAATTCTAAATTAAAGACTGAAAATTTACAAGTACTTTCAATAACTAGATTCCGAAAAAGTTGCAAGGAGTAAGATTTTATGAAGATTGAATTGACAATCCAATGCAAATTATCTACGACAAGTTATAAACTTAAGCAATTCAGAAGCAAACAAGCATTTAAAAAGGAGTACAAAGAGAGGAGATGATGTGCCAAATAAGTCTTCACTAATAGACACTTATGAATCCAAAGAAAAATTTTAGATCTTACAAAGCTGCCATAGCTCAAACCAATAACGGCAAATCCCACAAAAACAAAGACATTCATAATATAAGAGTCGATAGAAAACTGAAATTCTAAACACAAAACAGTCTAAACGATGGCATTGGCAGCACTAGCAATTCTAGGCCATAGATCAGCACACTCTTTTCCGATAGGTCCAGTGATGGCAGATCCTACAAAATCAATAGAGTTATACCGTTAGAACAATTGAAATTGCAAAGAAAAGAGCTTACCACACCAGAACACAGATAAATGAAATGGCTATTTTTAACAAGATGGGATACCTTTCATTTCTCCTTTTGGATTCACAATGACCCCCGCATTGTCTGCAGATAAGTGAACCATATATTATATTACAACCGAAGCATTGGAGAAGTTTCAAGTTAAAACTAGAAGCAACCTCTAAAAGAGCTACACGCTCCATACGTAACAAACTATATTCAAATAACTAACCCCTTGTTGGCGGTGGGGAAGAAAAATTAAGGAGGAGCCAAATGAATTACCAACAAAAATATAAGCGATGTAAATAATTGGTAACCTACAATGTCGGGGATGATCTTCGAAAAAAGAACTACTTTCATCATTCAACACCAAATTCACAATTTAGTCAGGCTCAAATGGGCAACTTTTAAGGTTTAAGAACATTTTCTTGACCAAAAACACTAACAACTAGTAGCCTAAATCAATATATAAACATGTTAAGAAAGACTGAATCAGATTCCATTAATAACAAATATGACAAGTTTTCGAGGAACCCGAATGTAAACCGCTGAGATCATAAGCTGCCAAACCAAAATTCACATAATAAATCAGGATTCCGAACAATATCCGTTTGAATACATGCCAAAAGACTATGCAAAACCAACATACTTCTATATTAATTCAAAATACATGTATGATAAAAAACATAAGATGCAAACAGACTCATAAATACGAACATGCACATTACATATATTGAACTTATATAATAACAAGTAATGAGCAAAATAATAACACACAAAATGTTATCAATTTATTACCTTCAAAGTACATGAAAACACCGTCCTTTCGGCGCCATGGCTTGCGTTGACGAACAATGACAGCAGGCATAACCTTCTTCCTCAAATCAGGCTTACCCTTCTTGACGGTAGCCATAACCATGTCACCAACACAAGCAGAAGGAAGCCTGTTGAGCCTACCCTTGATCCCCTTCACTGAGATTATGTAAAGGTTCTTTGCTCCGGTGTTATCGGCACAATTCACAGTGGCTGCCACCGGAAGACCCAGTGACATCCTGAACTTGTTCCCGGCGGAACCTCCGCGTCCTGTAAGAAGATCAACGAACACATCATTAACCATTACAAGCAATAATAGGATTCATTTGATTGATATCAAGCTAATATCTATGAATTAATTCTTCAAGTTTGTTAATGTTGACCATTTACAATAATCCAATTCACAATTAAAAATATATGACTAATTTTAATTGAAATCAAATTTATGTGTACATATTAATGCTACAAAATTTATTGATTTGATGATTGAAAATAGAACTGAATATGAAAGTGCGTACCTCTCTTCGACATTGTAGCGGCTCTCTAGCTAGCTTGATCTGCAAAATGGGGATGAAAGTGGGATTGGTTAGGGTTTTATATGAATGATATTTTAGGGTTTTGGGATGTCTCATAAGCCCTTTCGAGTGTACTGGACTGCTTTCAGTTGGGCTGATGAGTTTGTGTATAGAAATACCAAGATGTTCATCCCTAGTCCCTACTAACAATTCACCCCTTGTACTCCCTCCGTTCCGATATGTTTGATTGTTTGAAAAAAAACTACTCCTTCCATCCCTAAATGATTGTCACATTTTGACTTTTGGTAATCAACAATACATGATTTAAAACGTAAATATCTATTATTTAATTATAAAAAATTGATATTTCAAAAATATATATTGAAACGAATCTAACAAGATCCCACAAGACTATATTATTTCTTATCGTTTGATGAAAATTTATGATCAAATTTTGTAATGTTTGACCACCAAAAGTCAAAATGTGACAATCTTTTAGGGACGGAGGAAGTTTTTTATTAAGGAATGATACAAGATTACTAATATATTTCTCAAATAAAAGTGTTGGAATATTACTTTATTAGGAACAAAAAGTACTTTGTAGTCACAAAAAAGAGAACATAGGCTTAAAAGTTCATTGGATATGTAAACAATCAAACGTTTTGAAAAATGACAAAATTCTAAAAAATCAAACACATTGAAGCAGAGGAAGTAATATACAACTCGTTAGCCGATTTGAAATAATCGACTTAAAGACTTATAGATAACTTTAGCAAGTCCAATAATATTGCTTATGCTTGGTATATTGTTGAGAGCGCCCACACCCGTTTGACTGAATACTAGATAATCTTTAAAAAAATACATAAACTAATACATTTATTTATATAGTACCATCCATGTTGTCACTATAATTAACGTTTTCTACTTGACTCATAATGATCGACTGGAACCATGTCGAGAAGTTTCATGAGGGATATTTGAGTACAATTTATTACAAGATGAAATGTCTATCCTATCTAGTAATTTGCTATAACTCGGCATGTTGTACCTACTATCGAGTAACCCTATAGGTGCACTAACTCAACTTATTAATCCTACTACTGACTAACTTGATCGGTCACATACACACACAAATAATGATTTTTAGGTGTGACAAATACAATTACCTTTATTTTCAAGTATAATAACCGAGAAAATAAAAAAAATATAGGCAAAATAGTCATTTCCCATCTAAATAAAACACTTTTATTTGGGTGTGTATATTGTTTCCTAATTTCCTTGACTAACATAATACCTATTCCAATTCCTTAACCCTTATGTCAGTCGAGCAACACTATACACATACCAAAATAATGATTTTTTAATGTGAAATGATTATTTTTCCCCAACTTTCACACCAAAATCTCGCGTGTGTATAAGTGAATAACAGATCAGCTATCAGCAACAAGCTCTCAGGCCTCAGCCCAACTAATAGACAGCAATTAAGTCAAAAGCCCAACAACAAAACCCTAGAGCTCTATTCACACCCCATATCTTCCTTTATATAGACCGCATATTCATTCATTCTAATTCATCATTAACCATTCTGAATTTTATTCAATAGTCTCTATTTCATCACCCATAATTTCAAAATCTCCATTTTTTCTTTCTTTTTGTTAATAAGAGATATTCATAATCTCCAGTTTTTAAAAATTCAATTAAACTTTTATTTTACAATTATTGTGAAGATATAATGAAGTTAGATATAAGATCCGTGTACAATAAGCCGATGCTCTGGATAAAAAAGAATGAAGTGAGCATGGTTATGTACACGGATATCAAAATCGGGTCGTCATGTCTGCTCCCTCTGAAACACCTGATTTGGGGGCCTGAATTAAACCCACATTTAATTTATTTTTATCAATTTTTATTTTTTAATTTTGGTTTCCTTCGTTATTGTTTATGTTATTTAAGCAATTGATGTCATGAACTTTGGTTTTTTAATTTTACATCTGCAATTTGGAATTAAAATGAGGGCCTGTGATGTTCGAAAAATATTTGCCTACATTGTCTGATATTTACTTGAAAGAATGTATTGAAATCTGAGGCCTTTGTTTTACTGACAATCGTTTTCGACAATTAATGTAATTGGTTTTACTAATTAAGTTGATAATTTCACAAATACATTGTTTTTAATTTAATTATACACATTTTAATTAAGAATTTTATAGACTTTATTCAACCAAATTATGAAATTAAACAAGTCAGTTTTACGCATATAATATCAAATTAAGCATTGAGAAGACTTAATGTACTTTAATATGTATTTAAATTGGACTGTTAAAACAATTTTTGATCTAATAAAGTTTATAAATTTAAATAAAAATTTATACTAGCTGGTTTGCTCATGGGTGGACCAATTAACACATTTTTTACTTCTTTTTTTATAATTCCATTATAAGAATTAACTTGTAATAATTTGACGAAAAATAAGGAACGTTCAAAGCAAATAAACAAGTAAAATTAAGAATACAAAATCACATACCTACATTATATGGACATGCATAGAAATATACTAGAAGATGAATAGAATTATCTATAGAAATAAGACTACAAAATTGAAACACGTTTTTAACAAGAATCTAAATGAATAAAACTTCATTTAACCTTATAAATAAGAGTAAGTGATGGAGGGAATGAATGAATGAATCGAAATTGATTGAGTATATATAGTAGAGAGGGAAGTGATTAATTGTCAAAATTGATTAAAGTAATTCAATGGTTCGAAGTATGATGCTGAACTCAAATGACCAATGGTTAATATTGACATTACTAATCCAATGTTTCAAAATTCATGGTCAATTATGAAGTAGGACAAAGGCAATTATGAAGTGTGGTCTAAGTCAATTAGTAATTAGTCCAATGTTTAAAAGACCGATGACCAAAATTGATCCAACTGTTCCAATGGCGGTGGTAAAGTCAAATGATCAATTGATTAATTGTCGAGCGGGGCATAAGTCAGTTATAAAGTGGGACCTAAATGATTTAATAGTTGGTCCCACTTGAAATAATCAATGGTCACAATTGGTCTAACTAATCCGATGACTAAAAATTCGATGGTAAAATCAAATGATCAATAACCAAGATTGGTCTAACTAAATAGTTAATCGAATAGCCTAGTGAAAAATACTTTTGCCAGTGATCAGAAGGTCTCGGATTTGATATTCACCTCATCGCTAATTTACAAAAAAAAGAAGAAGGATTGGTCTAACTAATTTATTGGATCAAAAGCAATGGTCCATTATGAGGTGAGACAAACATCAATTATGAAGTGGGTTCAGAGTCATTTATAACTGGTCTCACATTCAAATGATCAATGGTCGAAATTGGTTCAATTATTCCAATGACTCAAAACATGATCATTTGAGTCACTGGTTGCCATAGTGAACAAGATTGGTCTAACTAATCCAATGGTTTAGACGCGATGGTCAATTATGAAGTGAGACATATGTCAATTATGAAATGCAGTATAAGTTATTTAATAGTTGTTCCCACGGACGACATACCAACAATTTGTAAAGAAAACGTCATCATTCTTTATATGGAGGTAATTAGACCGCTTGATCACACATGTTTCATTTTGTCCTATTCGGTTACACATCTTTACCAAAGTGGCCTTAGTTGCGCCTGATATGGTATTCTAGCACATGTATCAAGTCAAGACACAAAACTGCTTTGTTTATTTTGTTCTTATACGTTTAGGACCTTGTGGAAGGAATACTCTAAAAATCTCTAGATGTTTTTGCAATATTTGATTGAGTGTCATTTGTCGAGGTTATTCTTTATTGTTTTAAGCTTCATTTATATCATCTCATGTATTATTCATTTACGATTTGTAAGTTGGACTATTCTTTAATTCTTGTGATAATGACTTATTGTTACTAGAATAAGACTTAATGATAAATCAATGACAATGCTGTATTTGAAAATACAGGGTCAATGGGACCCCCATCATGCCTCAAGATGGGACTCACGATGAAAAGTGCCAAAATGGAACAGACGGTCATCGTGACACTAGCTTCATGATGTGTTTTGCGATGAGTCTGAAAAAATTGAACGTTGAGTCTCATCGTGATACTTGTTTGCCATTGTGACACTCATTGTGAGACAGGTATAACGATGAGACTCATGATTGGGGTTTCTATAAAAAGATTTCGAATCCGAATATAGAAACCCATCTTGCCAATTTGAGAAAACACATTCTTACATCTTTCAAAAGCAAAAAGCCTTCTCAATGTTATCTTACCATTACACATAGATTGTGAAGATTATTCCATAGATCTCAACTTGTTCCACTTCTCCATCAATCCATGAAGGGATTTCTCGTAAAAGCGTAAATTATATTGAAATTGTTTGGGTGATAATTGTTAGAACTCGTTAAATAGGATATTATCGAAAAAGATATAATAACGAGTTTGTAATTAGAGTGAAAAAAGGATAATGATATGAATCACATATCCCATATATGTGAACACTATATATGTGAACACTATTTATAGTTTATAATCTATCATTGTAAACAATCACTTCTATTCACAAATAACTTCTCATGAATAAGTACATCCACGTAACCCTTCATAAACAATGGCATATATTAGTAAATAGTTATTGAACAATTATAATTAGCCAGTTAATAGTTATTATTCAATATTAAAGGACATATGTAAACGCTGCGATTGAGAATGGAAGAAATCACAATTTTTTAGAGCAAAATTGAAGATAACTCAGTACAAATGAAACTTTATAACAGGCCAAGGCACTATCTAGGATTTCCCATAGTATTTGAAACAAGAACTGGACCAAAAGAAATATGTTTGTATTAAACATGAGTCAAGACAGAGTGAATAGATTGCCAACTTATGTTCCCGCCTTCCTGCGACCAACACGAGCCACAAAACCAGCTTTGATTGGAGCGACTGATCTTCCAGAACCACACTGCAGATTAATTGCATAGGCGGTGAACCAGATGAAATAACAAGAAATCGAAGTAATTAGCTAACAAAATACAGAATAGTTAGCCGAGAGGCACCAAACCTTCATTAAAACCAAATATAGGAGAACAAGACTAAACCTAGGCTCTTCAACAAAGCACCCAGCTCTCACATTTAGAAGCGCTCGCGACTTGTATCAAGTTAAAATATCCGACAAAGCATGCTTTTTTGTACAATATCACAGGTGTTCAGCGTTCTATCATTAACAATATTTTTTACCGAAACCAACAAACTTACGAAGGCACAAAAGTCATTATAGACATGGTCGCCTTCCAACTTGATTACCCAATACA
This sequence comes from Echium plantagineum, assembly GCA_003412495.2. Taxonomy (NCBI): domain Eukaryota; kingdom Viridiplantae; phylum Streptophyta; class Magnoliopsida; order Boraginales; family Boraginaceae; genus Echium; species Echium plantagineum. The sequence continues at coordinate 17,623,745 of CM016561.1, read as the reverse complement.
TAAAAAATATTTAACTAAAAGGAAAAAAGAAAAGAGTGTGGCAGCAAATAAGGTAGTTATCACACCTTTTCACATCGGAGGAAGAAGAGGCGCTGTTCTTTGGAGAGGATGGTATCTGGACTTTTGCAGCCATTGCAAATAACATACTCATCTGATAACGAGAAAAGAATAGTAGGAAGTAAGAAATGGTTGCAGATACATAGATTGTAAACCTAACAGGCACCAACATATATATAATTATTAGAACAGGGGGATAGAGAATCACGAGATAAAGTGTAAAAAGGAGGGAGGGGGGAGGACAAAGTTACTTATCGTTCATAAAGCAGCTACTTACTGATATATCGTCTCAGGATCCCCTCAAAGTTCTTTGGTGCAAATCTACCTTTAATAACTAATCTCTGTTGTCCATCAAGAGAGCCGCTGGTACCCATTTCAGCTAGTAAGAAATTCATGACATGCTCTGGCTGACGATGCATCCTGCGAAAGTGGAAGCACAGAAATGAACAGTAGCCACAAAGACAGTGACCAAAGTATTGGGACTCAGATATGCACCGCTAGTCACAAAGCCATGTCCGCTTTGATAAGATCAGATATAACAATTTCAGATATAACAACTACAGTAAGACTACAGATGCTGCAAAAACGAAATATAAGGAATACATCAAATCCCCTCCCAGCTTACATTATTTCCAGAAGTATGTATAAACTTGAGTAAGAAACTTTGTAGAAGCACTGTAGTGTTAGTAAGAAACTGCTGTTTCTTAAAATACCTTGTACTAGTAATTAAGATTACAAGCTCTGTTGCAAGGTTGTCAAATCAAATTAACAGATTTGCACTAGCATAAGCTCAGAGCAAATTACAATGCAAATCCATAAGTATATCAGACAATAACAAATTAACAATAAATCTGCAATAACTTCAAAAATCATGAATAGGGATACGTCCCAAATCCCTCAACATCAGAAGTAACAAAAATGTAGTTCAAGAACTTACGTCTTGCAGAGATCCATGAAATTCACGAACACAGTTTTTTTAGTCCCCTCACGAAGTACTTGAGGAGGCCTCATAACAGTCCTCCTCCTGTCTCCAGCAAGTTCTGGATTATTCTCGCGAAGAATGTTGAACACACGACCTAGAAGCTGCAAAAGTATAACATCAAAAGGCATTTAGAAATAAGTAAGCGGCCAATATTTTTTATGAGCTCTTGAAAGAATAAGTGTATAACATGCCTCCTCGTATAAGTAGTCTCTATCAGATCCTTCCCATGGATACTTTTGTTGTCCTAAGACAATTTCACCAGCTGCTTCATCCTCATCACTGGGTTCTGGAAATAGGGGGAACACATCAAAAGTCAATATAACAAAGATTTATAAGATCATCTGAAACTAACAGTAATGAAAATCATAGGCCACCTACCACCATCAAGATCATCAGCAGAATTTTCCTTTTCTTCATTAAAAACTTCAGACCTAACCTGCAATTAATTACAGAGGACTCAGTAATGCTCATTCTGCAGAATATATAGTTTTAAGAAATTATTAAAAAAACTTTGGTCTATGGCATGGAACAAACTGGTTTTTTCTTCTTCTTTTTTTGACCAGAGAATGCAGTGTCGAGTCCGCTTTCTGATACTGCCAATCATGGAAAGAACAAATATGAGATCAATAATATAAAGAGAAGACAAAACAATATATAAAAAACCACAACACTTGATTAAGTACCTGATAAGTTTTCAGTTTTTGCAGTCAAATTATCAACAGAATCATCAAGAGGTTCTTGAATAACAACCTTCTTTTTCTTCTTCTTTTTGGAAGGATCGAATGGGACAATCTGGGTACAAATTAAACTAATTTTAGTTACAGAAACATTCTACAAAATCAGCAATTTTTCAAAAAAGAACTGTAGCTGGTACTTGAGATTAACAATGCGACCAAACAGAATGAAGCATAAAATTATTTTATCGTCGACCTAAGTAAGCCGACTATCTAGACACTCCCTTACCTCAATGACTAGCATTATAATCTTGAAACTACAATATATACATATATATACATATTTTTCACCAATTCTTTAACATATCAACATGAAGATCCTAAACAATTACGGAGTATATCAACAAACATGCATGAGGTGAAGCAGTAAATGCAACAACCATATACAATCAGTAGAATAAATTTAATGTTCCCTCCATTACAAAAAGACTCTCGAGTTTGAATTTCAATGGCCAAATTAGGAAACTATGTAACAATAATTGACACAAACAGCTATGATTTGAATCGAAATCATCAAGTTCGGTGCATATCTCACCAAAGATTATATACTTCACATACAAAAATATTCAACCATTAAAACTGAACACCGAACAATCTTTTTGGGATAGAGGGAGCCATAGTCAACTTGAAACTTCATCACCTTAATTGATGAGCATAACTTTGATTTGAATAATAATGATCAAATATTCATACGTTCTCACCACATATTATACCGCTCCAAAAATATATAATTTTAAATTATAAAAATAGATCATTAAAATTCAAAAATTAACAATTATTTTGTGATGAAATAAGTAACTAGTAATTGAAACGGTGTAGCCTTGATTGTGACACATGACTTTGATTTGATAATTTCTATCAATTTTGTCAATTTTCACGAAATATTATACAACAAAATACGAAATATTCGAGGTCCAAACTAAAAAGTCAATCATAAAAATTCAAAATCGAACAGTTTTTTAGGGATATAGTAATAATTAATGAACAATTTCAAAAAAAATGGTATAGACTTACATCAGGTACACCTTCTTCCTTGACTTCATCCTTCATCGCGTTTTGATTCTCTTCTGCCATGATCGGAGCACCTGAAAAAGCTTCTACAGAGGCGATTATGCTTCGGTTGTACTTTGGGATTTCCTAGAATCTGGTTTTTAGGTTTAATTTAATACTGGACTGCAAAGAGCCCTTCTTATTGGGGTGAGTTGGGCCTATTCGGTCTATTGAAACCCAGTTGAACATGTGGATATTTTTATAAATATCTCTCAATAGGTTCGAGTTTTTTCTTGCAACTTAATTTAAGGAGCAAATGGCTTCATCGATCACTCACGTTTGTTAAAAAACACTAGTCGATCACCCTAGTATGACTTTGTATACTTTCGATCACTCATGTTGGGTATTATGTGTACTTTTGGTCACTCAAACGTTTTTTTGGTACAACTCTTTATTTTTCGAAAAAATTTAACATTTTTGTAAGGGTATTTTAGTCATTTTTCCATACTTTTTTAACTTACATCAACTAACTTTCATTAACTTCCGTTGCACTCTACATTTCCATGACAAAATTATGAGAGAATGACTAAAATATCCTTACTAAAATGTTAAATATTTCGAAAAATTAAGAGTTGTACCAAAAAAGCCTGTGAGTGACCAAAAGTATACACAATACCTAACATGAGTGATCGAAAGTATACAAAGTCATACTAGGGTGATCGACTAGTGTTTTTTAACAAACGTGAGTGATCGATGAAGCCATTTGCTCTAATTTAAGATAGGTTAGTAAAATATAACTTCATATCTGGACCGTTGAATCAATATTAATTAAATAGTTGGATTTTATGCTATTTTTATACGTATTTGTATAAACATTTTTTCCTTTTTATTAGTAAAATCTAACTTTATATAAAGTTAGCTCTAAGTACATCTGCCCACAGCCCAACCTTAGCAAAATGTGTTCAATGTGCTACCAAACCATTCCCATCACACCTACCAAAACTTCACTACAAGTAGTATCAACTGATTTTATTTTTAGAATATTTACAACTTTTATTTATTTATTAGTTAATAAGAAGTATTCATAACTATTCACTCAAAATAAATTCTTATCATTCAAGTATATTGTCCTAATTACTAATCTATTTTGTTTTTAGTAAGAGACTGTTACTTAATAAAGAACTCCCTCCAATCCCATGATAATTATTCATTTTCACTTTTATTTAATTTGTCACAACTCATCTTATTTGATAAAATTTCCATACAATTTTTGGAAGTAGAATAATTTATATTTATTTTTCTCTCATTTTTCTTTTAAAAGAAATTAAAATTGAACTATCTTTGTGAAATGGACAATGGAGGAAATACTTTTTGATAGCTAAATTAAATGTAGGAGTTAAATTGAGGTAATATTAACTTCCAATTCTTAAACATCCACACTATAATTAAAAATATTATTACTATAACAAATTTTAACGTGACACCTTTTTTACTTATTCATTGACTACTAAGTACTCTCGAGCATTTTTGTGAGTGGGAAAAAGAGTGATGTTTGATCTAGTTAGGTACAACTATCCTATTAAATTAGTAAAATCGTGCTTATTCCCTCCATTCTTTTATGATTCCATTTACCAAATAAGAAAAGAAAATGACTTCAAATTTTCCTTAAAACAATATTTGAACACGACATCCTTTTTTGAAAAGGTTGGGCAAGATGATATCAGACTATTAAGCCATCTGAGGGACGGACCCAGGATTTTAATATAGGGTATGCATTTTATCATTAAAAAAAAAAGCTAACGACATTATATAAATGGTTTAAAGGTTTTTCAAAAGCTATGAATATTACATTAGTAAAAAGTAATGACAATTGAAACTACTTCAAATTTATCCGTATTCTTCTCTCTTTCATTGCTTGAAACCTGTTGATAACATACCGATCATCAAATAAACAATAATTAAATAAATAATTATATATTTAATACAATAATCAATTTAGCTATATACATATTCTTAATATAAATTGTTTAATATTTTTCACAATATAATTTTACAATCGTATATGGCAAAGTAATTACTCCCTCCATCCCTAATTGATAGGGACATATTGACTTTTTTGGTCAAAATTTACAAATTTTGACCATTAATTTTTAATAGTCAATACAAAATAATATAATCATATGAGATATTGTTAGATTTGTCTCAATGTACATTTTTAAAATATATACTCCTTATAATTTTTTCATTGACAGAATAAAAGATATTTACATTTTAAGTCGTGTCTCGAAGACTGTGAAAAAGTAAATATCCCTATCATTTAGGGATGGAGGGAGTAATATTTTTTAACGGACATTATTGTAAAAATTGGAATTTGAAACTGAGCAAGCTATTACCGGCTTACAACCAATTTGGAACGGAATTCGGAATGAAAATTGATTATGAAATTGCTGTGAATTGATTATGAAATTGCTGTGAATTGATTGTGAAATTGAAAGTGGGTTAAGGTGTTGTGACTAGGGGTGGAACCAAACCGAATAATTTTCAAATTACTCGGACTCGAATTCGACGAAATACCTATTTGAATTCGAGAGTCAACAAACTCAAATCAAATACAAATTTCAAATTGAGATTTGTTTTAATTTCAAATCCAAATACTATAACTTTTAATTCGATATTCGCAAATATTTTCGATAATTATTTGATTTTTGATTCGTATTTGCTATTTGATTTGTATTTGGTACTTAATATTCGATTTGTATTCAAGAATCGTTATTTAACTAGCATTTGATATTGGATTAGTCTTCAAAGCTCAAAACAAGAAAGCAAATTAAGATAACAATTTATTATCTAGATTCAATTCAGATTCAATCTTAACCTATTATCTAGATAAAACGAATATCTGATACGATTTCAAATAGCTATATAATATGCCAAACACAAATACAAACATCATATTTATATTCGTATCAAATACAAATAAGAATACAAATATATGTAAATAAAATAAAATATTCGGTAATATTCATTCGAATTCGATTCGGTTGTTTTCCACCCCTAGTTGTGACTTGTGAGGATTGAATAGACTAAAAATAAGTGGCGTGAGGGGGATTTGAACCTAATACCTATTCTATATTAGTTCATACAATATATAATTAGAGCAATTTTCTATGTTAAAGTATGCATGGACATAACGTAGTACTATGCTAGGTCCATCATGCATCTGCGTCGTCTATATATATTGTTATGTCATAATCATATGTGTGTTATCAACAAGTAAAAACTCCACTAATTAGTCTTATTAAGTAAATATATTATATATGAATGATATGTACTTTTCAATTTAATCACGCTAGTAAAACAACCGGGCTTCAACTTTTGGGCTCATTATTGGGTTACCACTTTACCAGTGTCCAGTTACCACTTACCAACTAACCTTGCCTTAAGGCTTAAGCCCTTAACCAACGCCCGGCCCTCATTGTTCTATTTGGACAAAAGTTGGGTTGCTTCTCTTCTTTTATTGTTAACGGGGCGCTTCTTATGTAAATCAATTAATTCTTCAGTTTTCTTTCGTGATTTAGACATTTTCTAAAGGTACAATAAAGTTAAATTAAGAACTTTATATACTCGAGTCAATCGAATAGCCTAGTGAAAAAGGCTCCTGCTAGTGACCAGAAAGTCCTGAGTTCGAAACTCACCTCATCGCTAATTTACAAAAAAAAAAGAAAAATTATATACTCAATTGTGTTAAATAAATATATTGTCACTAGAAAGAGCCTTTTCCACTAGGCTATTCGATTAAGTCTACTACAAAAATAGTTCTAGTAAGAGGGTTATTGTTGTATTTTGGTCCCAACAACTCAACAAGTGGTACCTACTACCTAGTAAATGGTGTAAAAAATACATCATAAATTAACAGTTCCGTTAGTTGTTGACAGGAAAAAATAAAATTTAAGTATATTTTGAAGTTACAAAACTAATATATAAATAATTTGTGCAAGAACATAAATTCAACCCCTCCTATTTTAAAGTACAGTATTTGAGATAGTTTCAAAAGAAAATAGGGGAGGAAAGTGGGGATTATCACATAGAGTTCAAAATATTATTATTTGTCTTAAATATTTATTAAAATTATAAAAATGTTCCAATAGTAAGTTAACCATTAACAATGAACAAAAGCATTAATTTAGGGACTAGTGTTGCATCCCTTTCACACTTATGAGAACCATTTGCACATCAATATTATTTATAAGGACCAAAGTGTAACAATAATTATTTATTGGGACTATTTCAATTTCGATAATGACCGTTTTTGAAAGTATGTGTTAAACTTCCATATATGAGTATACCAAATAAGTAAACATTTTTGTTAATATGCAAAATTGATGAATTAAAATGATGATGCACATATGAGTATGACATGTACATACCAGCCTGTACAAACACATTATTGTTTTATAATATATGATCTTTTTAGTAATAAATAAATATAACATTTCTACTAATATTATTAAACACATATGTATTTTCTTGAACATCAAAAGTCAAAATGTATCAATCTTTTAGGGACGGAGAGAGTATTTGATAACATGTATGAATATTTTTTGTACAAAATGTTTATAAAAAGATATAATTGGTTTCCTATTATTTAGGATAACATGGGGCTTCAAATGACATACAAAAATAATTTCTAATTCCCCTCTTCCCCAATTATATATAACTAGATGTTTGTACACAGTCTTGCCTGTGTGATTTTATCTATTGTACTTAAATACATAATCTTTGATTAATTTTCATGAAGTTATAAGAAATGTGTGTAGAATAATACTCCTATAAAATATCTACAAATTCATATAATATTATATAAAATAGTATTTATTATTTTTTTCGTTCCTATAAAATAGGTCCAATTGCCCTCTTCCCATATTATATATAGGATAGATTAAGATAACTTATAATTCCCCCTTCCCCAATTATATATAATTAAGATAACTTCTAATTTTCCCCTTTCCCAATTATATATAGTTAAAATTATTAAAAGCCGAAAAGATTCCGTATGATGGAGATAGTCCACAAATTTAATAATTCACTCAAACTTTGATGTAATTACATGATTCATTCTCTAAATCCATTTGTTTAATGGGAGCCGGAGTGGACAAAAACTAAAAAAAGGGGAGGGGACAACCTTAAAAAAATTCCCACCATATTGTGCTATGTTAAATATACGGTATGAAGTAATTCCACCTATCGGATGTCGTAGTTGGTTGCGTCTTGCGTGTAAAGGGGGGATACATACAGTGGTGTAGTTGTCCACCTAGCAACATGTGCTGCACTTCTAATACTCCCCACTAGTCCTATTGCCTTTCCCACCAAACTATGTGCAATCACCTACCAATCTTACATTCCACCAACCTTTTACTCCCTTTCGTTCCTAAATGATTGGTACATTTTGACTTTGAATGGTCAAACTTTAAAATTTTGATCAATAATATATAATATAGTCATATGATATCTTGTTAGATTCGTCTCAATATATGTTTTTGAACTATCAACTTTTTATAATTTTTTCATATATAAAATAGGAGATATCTATGTTGAAATCGTGTTTTGTTGACAATGAAAAGTCAAAATATACCAATCATTTAGAGACGAAGGAGTACTCCCTCCAATCCAAAACAAATGTCTTTCTCGGCATTTCACACAAATTAATAAACAATCATTACATTCCCACTTTCCATCTATGCCCCTATAAAACAATCATATTAATAATCCAATTATCACTTAATTATATGATGCAATCATTACTTTTTTTGAGTTATTCTATGCAAATAGGGATATTAAAGAAAAAAGTGATATATTGTAAATTGGTTTATGTAAAAAGACATTTTTTTTGGATATTATTAAAATGTCTAGAAATACATTTGTTTTGGATTGGAAGGAGTAGTATTTATTTGTTTTGACTTATGTATCCCATTTCTTGAAAAGCTACTTGTGATAATTCATATATTATTTACCAATTATTGGAGAATAAATATATCTTGAACCATTCACTATGTTTTACTTAAAAAAATTTATATAAAAGGATTACTCTTAATTAGTCAATTCTTGTGTATTTGATCTTAAGTTTGTATATGTTAACCAAATCTGAATTATTTGATCAACTTATTCTCAATTTATTAAATCTTACAATTATTTTTAATAGGCTTCATTATATTATTTTCCGTCTAGTTAACATAAAGTCAACTAATGGGAGTATTAGCTAACACATAAATGTAACTTACCTTTAACATTATTAATAACAAGGATTTAAAGTATAGAAACTACGAACACTACGCCATAGCATAATCCCGTTAAAAATGGAACTGATATAAGAAAACAATAGTGTGTGCTGGATAAACCTCGAACTGATGTAGTAGCCCGAAAACCATGACACTAGCGAGAATTGAACTGATAAACTTGCGGTCACAAACTCACCTACTTTACCAACTTGACCATCCTTACGAACTAAATTAATTTCAAAGTTTATGGATCGAGGGTAAATATTACCATTACCCAAAATTATGTAATAAAACTAATCAATAATATATGGCCTGTAGTACATATATAGAAACGAGTTAATTGTAGAAAATGGCCCCGATAAGTAGGGTCGAATTACACTTTCGTCTTAGTATGTGACAGTGTTGCAGTAATAGTATGTGAAAGTATACACAAGGTTCGCTTTTAGTCCAATATAACCATGTCGTTAGAACCTGACATTTTGGGGGTCAAAATATAATTTTTGAAAATATAGAGTATTGCTTTTTTGCCACTTTTCCGCTCAACTAAAACAGACAAATCTGGATCGTTGCTCCTAAACCATTCAAATACGTACCTTAACATCAACTTTCTTCATTTTTAACTTGTTTGGGGACAAAAAAAACTATCCCAAATTTTTAAAAATTGCATTTTGATTCCAAAAAGATAAAGACATCAAGTTTTAAAAACATCACTAATTTTAAAACTAAATGTAAATCTACATACACTAACATAGATTACTATTGCAACTGTGTCATTACTGGAACGAAAATACAAACTTGACCCAACCTAATAAAACCAATGATGCATGCAACAAACTCTATAACAAAATAGAAGTACTTTTTCTGCTTGGCAAATAGGGCGGACCTGGGGAATGGCATTTACATTAAATAATAGACTGTACTTTAAAATGAACAAATCCATCCTAAATCCATCCCTCTCAATTTAATTATTGTAGCAGGCTAGCAGCTAACTATGTTAGGTATATGTAATAACTTCAAACAAAATCGTTTCTTGTAGTTAATAATTCTAAAGTTATCATATTTTAAATTTTAATCATCAGATGAGGAAGAAATAATCACGTTTTAACGATTGTTCTAGCTATTTGAATATAGATTTAAGAGAATTAAATATAGTTAAGAAATATATTAAAAATATAGAAATATAATTATCTGGAACATGATTATTGGTTGATTATTAATTTCATAAGAAAAAATAGTCAAAAAATTCATTAAGTATAAAAGTATAATTTTTAATATTAAAATGACAATTATTTTTATGACAAATTATAAAAAAGTGTCAAACATCAACTAGAAAAGAACGGGGGGATTAATAAATAGTCTATATTAAAGTATTGATATTTAAAAACAAAAACAAAAACGATTCTTTAAGTAAAATATTCGGTGCAAGCAAGGAACAGCCCCATGCTGGAATAAAGAAGCATATTTGTGCTTGACCTGTTTCAATTTGCATGAAGTTATAATTTTATATGTTAGGGGCATTTTTAGGTCATATGAATTTAAAGAAAAAATTACTGAAATGGACCCTAATAGTGGGATTGAATTACACTTTCATTCATTTATATCTTTAATATTTATGCTGGCGGTCCCCAATAGTTACACGATTACACGTTAATTGTTTAAATTGATTAAAAGGTTGTACTTTAGTTTTTTTTCAAGTTTTTCATTAAAATTTTATATTTAGACATTAAAATTAAGGTAAAGATATAATTTTTAAAACTTAAAATTCTTTTTTGCTTCAATTAGTGTAAAAAAAAACTCTCCAACACCTCCCCATAACTCCATTTCTTCCTCACATTTGCCCCGATTGATGAGAATTTCCGAAGCCTTCAATTTCAATTCATCTTTCAATTTCCGAAGTTTTCAACGGGATGCAGCTCATTTTATAGTTCAATAAAGGAGGTTTTCACCAATGATGGGTTTTGTCTTGGTGCTGGTTGTTGCCACTGTTGGCAACTGGGGAGTTTTATATTGGCGGGCAAAATGTGAGGAAAAAATGGCGTTTTGGAGGAGGGGTTAGGAAGTTTCATTTTGGTATTAATTGGGGTAAAAAATAATTTTAAGTCTTAAAAAATTATATTTTTACCTCAAAATTTTAATGTCTAAATATGTAATGTTAACGGATAATTTGACGTGAGGACTAAAATGTAATTTTTTAGCCACTTTGAAGATTAACGTGCAATCATATAACTATTGAAATCGATCAGGGGCGGACCTACATTGACCTTAGGGTACATAAAAATAGAATATCTCAAATGGTTAAGTTCTTAGTAAATTTGTGAGAGGTCTTGGATTCAAACCTTGGTATAATCACTTTTTTTTTTGTTATTTTATTCACTTACACCTTCTTAATGAATATCCATATCTATTTTTGATATTTTAAATGATAAAATGAATACCCTCAATTATAATTCTGGATGCGCCCCTGATTGAAATCTAATGTACAATTCGATCCCATATCAGGGACCATTTCAGCCATTTTTATGAATCTAAACAATAACTATATATAATATAGTACGACTAGGTATCTTACCCCATGTGTTGCTCGTGAGAAATTGACTCCAAACTTTTCGATTTTTCTTATGGTCTTTTTTTTTTATCGAATAATTGTTTCAATTTGCATCATTGGATGGATTTATAATTTTATATGCTAGGGGCATCTTTATGTCATACGATAACTATATACTCCTTCATCCCCAAATAATTGGTACATTGTAACTTTTATGAATAACAAAACACGATTTAAAATATAAATATGTCTTATTCTACATGCGAAATAATAATAAAAAGTTGATATTTCAAAAATATATATTATTGAGACGAATCTAACAAGCTAGATCCCACATAACTATATTATTTTTTATCGTTTAATGAGATTTTTTTATTAATTTTTTTAAAAATTGACTACAAAAGTTAAATATATCAATCATTTAAGGACGGATGAAATATATAATCTATCTATACTATAATGTGGGAAGAGTTTATTTGGTGAAGCCTAAGAGATTAACTAGGCTATCCATGTGGCACAATTAAATTTTGACATGTGTCCATTTTTAAATTTGAAAATAACTACCATTTCATCCATTTTATATAAACATATATGTTTAATCATGTTTTTATAAATAACTCTTTATATTGTCCAATATATCTTAATTATATATATGTTTTATTTATTTATGCAGATATATTTAATAATATTTTTATAAGTAAGTATTTATTTTGTATTAATTGTTCAATATTTTAAAAATAATAGTAACAATTTTAGATCATATGCAATTATCTTTTTGTTTTCTGCTTTTATAACAATGGATTATAATTTCAACTATTAAAAAATTATTACAAAAAAAATAAAATTATTGCACAGGCGAGACTGTGCTAAAACCACTAGTATATAGTATAATACGACTAGCTATCTTACCCATGTTTGCTCGTGAGAAATTGAGAGAGCTTCAAACTTTTCGAATTTTCTCATGGACTTTTTTATCCAATAATTACTGAAATGTGTTCACCAAAATAGTGTCGAGCATTTTGATTTTCAGTAGCCATGTAATAGTAATTTATTTCATGTAAGTAAATACAACAAAATTGCACTTTTCTTTTTTAAGTAACATGCGATTTCAGTTTTACTGCCAAAACCTGGTTCCAAGTATAATCCTTTTTGAGTCGAAATTTAGATCTGGCACTAGACCAATAAGTCATTTTTTTTAAGTACTGCCTATAATAAAGTATGTACTTTCGAGTCGAATTCTTATTCGGGTAAACTTCGAGTCGTTTATTTTAATTCGGTCTCAGATTGAGTATCCATTGAATATTTTCAATTTCAAGCCAATTTCTTTCTATTTTCGAATTGAATTCAGAACGAATCAAAGTTTCGTGACGGTTCGATACGCCTGTGAGTATATATGACAAAATCCTTATCAATTCGGTTTGACAACAACCCTACACTTGATTATTTCACCATTTTAGGGGAGTCTTGTTTTCTGGTACACAACTAGTGCTTAAAATATTCTCTCCGCGAAAAAAGTGATCATATCACAATGAAGTCTAGGAGTATGAGTGCTTTTATAATGTACTTAATGAGTTAATTTTTTTTTTTTTTTTTGTAAATTAGTGATGAAATGAGTTACGAACTTAGGACCTTCTGGTCACTAGCAAGAGCCGTTTCCACTAGACTATTCGATTAACTCAAAGATTAAACTTAATGAGTTAATTTTTAAAGGATAAACTTCATATTATCCCCTTAACTATTGTCAAACAATAAAATAAAAGACTTAACTTCTAAATACGTTAAATTATTCTATGAACATCTTTTTAAATTGATGTCCAAAACTTTAATATGTATAAAAGTCCTATTTTACCTTTTATGAAAAACCACAACATGAAGTAAACTGATTTAAAATTATTATTCAAGGGGCACATCGATCTGAAAAATTATTTAAGGAATAATTTGAAGTATTCAAAAGTTTAATCTCTCATTTGATTGTTTGACAATAGTTTAGGAGGCAATATAAAATTTAGCCATTTTTAAAATTCATTGTTCCTAGAATTTAAACATAAAAGTAACTGATATACGTTTTAAGTTTCTAGTAAATAATGAATTTTCATCGACTCCTGTGATATATAATGTAATTTACGTGGTATAATCAAGGATCATAATTTCGTTTCGAAACATAGTTTCGGATAATAAAATATGGAAAAGTTTCGTAAATAATAAGAAACGTTGTAAAAACGCTGTAAAATTACAGAAACATGTGAAAACAAATATTTAATACCATTAATTTATATCAAATGAATTGTCCATTGAAATTGAACATCTTTAATTCAAATATGAAAGTACGTTATAAATAATTAGGGATAAAACATAATTTCTTACAAGAAACTTCAAATAGTAGTCATTCTCTTTGTTTAATAATTTCGACCAATGTTGAAATCTTCAGTATCATGATCAAAGTGTTGTTCTTTAGTAAAATTCAATTGATAAGGCTTATCAATTGAATTTGAATGAAATAGTTTTCGAAATTTTGGGTGAAAAGAACGAGAAATGGCGAAACATGGAATGGTTTCCACGAAACTATTACCTTTCGAAATTCATTTATGTTTCGTTTCGATAACTTTTAAAAGAAAAAAATTTCGACTATTATATTTCGCATCAAATTTTTGAACCATGGTATAATAAGGATTTAGATCATATCCCGTGATAAGTGGATCAATTTAGTCGATTAATGAGTTATTATAAATTTGTAATCTAATGAAATCAGCATGTCTATTAAGAATTACTCTTCCATTCCTAAATGATTGGTACATTTTCACTTTACATAGTTAAATTTTAAAAAAATTTGATCAACAATTCTCATTAAATAGTAGGAAATAATATAGTCATATAAGATCTTGTTAGATTCGTTTAAATATATATTTTTGAAATATCAACTTTTTATAATTTTTTAATATGTAAAATAGGAGATATTTATATTTAAAATCGTATTTTGTTAATTATAAAAAGTTAAAATATAGCGACGGAAAGAGTATTATTATCTTCCGGTATATGATGAAAGTCATCACGTGGTCTGAGTAGAGTAAATTTAGTTAAGTTCTTTGAAGTTTGCAGCTAATCATCAAATTGTACTAAAACGCCATATTAATGCACGTGGTCATTTATACATTTTTCACTTAGCCTACTTTAGCTGGAAAAAATAATGGATGCTCTTTAATTACTCCGGCATGCTAATATTGTCCAGCTCGATCGACACGTTTACATACGTACAGACGATAATGATATTTTAATAAAACCTTGTGTTGTAGACTATTAGCATTTTGAGAAAATAGCTTCATTCATTAAGAACGGTATTTAAAAAATATTGATCGATTATCTTAATATGATTTTGTATACTTTTGATCGCTCATGTTGGATATTATGTATACTTCCATTAACTACCATTATAGTTTATACCTCTAATTTTCTTTCTCTAGGATAATGTGAAGAAATTATCATCCCCTTGATTCAACCCGATCAAACACACAATAACATCAATCATTTAACTTAAAAATAGCCATTCTTTGAGTTAATCATCATTTAACAAGAGCCATTTCCACTAGACTATTCGATTAACTATTTAATTTTAATTTTAAGAAACTTCATATGCAATAGAAGTAAATACACATGTTTAATTTTCTTTATTTTCAATCAATAAAATATACACATTCCATGTATTTAATATTTTTTTACAGGACTCCTAAATGTACTTTCACCAACTCGTTTTTAACTTCATTAATTTTGTTTGAATGCTACAATTTATAAAGATCAAAGTATGGAATCTAATTTTATGTAACAATTACAAACTATCACCTAGAAATAAATAAGTTATCTCAAAAGGAATGAACTTTATTTATCGAAAAATACAGTCTTATATATAAAGATTTAGTAGTTGCCGTAAATTTTAAAAAATGCTCCTTGAAATGCTAAATCTATTTCAGTAAAACTTCGTAGAGTACTTTTCAGATAAATTTTGTTATTTTTATTATGTTATATTTTATTTAAGTAACTAAATATATTTTTATTTTAACTTGACCCCGAATAAGACTATATACACACACCAAAACAGTGTTTTTATGTGCAAAATTACTATTTTCCTCTCTATGAAGGTCCTCCAATGACTGAACTTGCAAATATGGGCATACTTGTAATTTTACTCACAAAGTTATTATTTGGCCCCCTGAGATTGCATCCTGGTTTCGCCCATGGCTATAAGGAGCGCTATGTAAGTTCGAAGCGCTATCTAAGTACATGCCTTCAATAGCGCTTTTTTTCAAGCTTTGTAAACTACCATAGCGGGAGCTTAGATAGCGTAAAAAAGTGATATCTAAGGCAAACAACGAGCACTATCGAAGCGCATTTCTGTAGTAGCGCAACATGTGTTCGACTCTCACAAGGAGTGAACTTTGTTTTGATGAAGTGACACATGCAAGCTCTAATACCCTATTCAAGTGAGATACACCTCGCGATTTACCTCCTTCATATTCTACTCAACAAGAGTGAGTGAAAATTATTAGTATGACGATTTCACACATTTTTTAAATATAGATCTTTTGTTTAGAGGAATCTTCTTTCATGGAGTGCATACGTACATATATTTTAGTATCACTAATTGATTTTATTATTTGAAGAACTTGTATTGCACTCTACCATTGTTTTAATAATATTAGATGATGCACATTTTGCATATAATAATTTGATGATATAAATTAAAGGGATCTGGTGATCGATATTCTTGTTACGTTTTGTCACCACTATTGTCTATTCGATATAAGATTTGAACAATCAAGCACCTACTGTTTGACTTTTCAGATTTTTAATTTGACATATAAAGTTGTAGAGGTAACTGATGAAATGTTGCACTAAATGGAGGAATATTGTACCGATACTTGCCAAATACTGATTCAGACCGAACAAGCGTGGGTTTTCTACGTTTATGATGAAGTTTTGGGCTTTCTCATCTAATTTTTTCGATTTTTCTGAATACCTATAAATAAAAAATTTGTTCATATAATTGAATATGAGACTAAAGCGCATACAAATAGATTTCATGGTTTCTATTAATCTGAGGTCATGTTGATATTCTGTAATCTGTTCCAAATCATTATAGTGAAATTTATGGTGGCTCTGCTCGTAGATTAGTCCTAACACATTGTTAGAGATACCACGGTAAATTTGACGTTTTTACTTTCAGAACTTTACGCTATTCATTTATCTTCGTTGTTCACCAAATTAGTCACAGACAATTCGCCTCCGTTATAACAAATGTAATTTATTTCAACTCTAGTTATTTTCTATTAGTATCGTTTAATAATGGGATGGAAGTAGTGTTGGAAAGGAGTTGGGTAACCCGTGACCCGTTTGGGAACCCGACTCGATAGTTAAGGAGTAGGGTAGAATCTGATGGTGGCGCTCATTTGAAATATTGGGCTCGCTCGGTAATTACCTGGTCCCTTAACAAACTACCAAATAAATTGATTAATTTAATATACGTGTTCAAATATTATCTATAATTAAGTTTTGTAAATTTTATTATAAATATTTTAAATAATTAAGTTGTATATAATTTATTGATGTTCCAAATATACCAATGTTTTTCTCTTTTGCTAAAGATATTTTTTTTTTGTCTTAAGGAGCCGCATAATAAAGGAGTAGAGTCGGACAATTACACTACCCAACTCATTACTGCTTGACTCGTTATCATAAATTATCGAGTAGGAGTAGGGTACTAAAATTACACACACACACTAAATTACCCGACTTGTTAGTATCCGGTTCGTTACCTTAATGAGTTAAGTGAGGTACTTCAACAGTGTCAAAGTATTACTAAATAAGATTTGGGCCGTCTATAAAAAGTCTTTCTCTTTACATGGAGTTTTTTGCAGCAATGGTCCCAGTAAGTTGGCCTGAATTGCACTTTGGTCCTTGTAATTGAGAGCGTTGCAGTCTAAGTCCTTGATAGTGTACATATTGTGTGAATTTAGTCCCATTTTTAACGGAAACGTTAGTTTTGGAGGGTTTTTGGAGTTTTGGGGTCAAAATGAATTTTTTTGAAAAGTTTGGGCCATGTAGTTTTTGGTGCGCATTTAGTCCTTGTTCATTACTACTATTATTATTTTCATTATTATTATTATCAATACTTTTGTTATATTTATTATTATTTTCATTATTATTATTCTCATTATTATTTTCATTATTATTATTATTATTCATTATTATTATCCGCATTATTCTCATTATTATTATTATTATTATTTTTTCATTATTGTTATTATTATAAAAAAGTCAAGGGTGCCAAAAAAAATTTAAAAAGCTAGGAAATGAGTCATTCTTCCAAATTTCTCGATGACGAGGGGTGTGGGTTAGATTATTTTATTATTATTTTACATAATAATAATAAGTACGAGAATAATGAAAATAATAATGAGGATAATAATAATGAAAATAATAAAAATAATAATATTGAAAATAATAATAATAATTAACATACTAATAATGAAAGTAATAATAATATTAATGATAATAATAACAAGGAAGAATAAAGGACTAAATGTGCACCCAAAAAAAATTAACAAGGATTAAATGTGCACCAAAAACTCTACATTACCCAAATTTTGAAAATTTTCATTTTGACCCCAAAAACTCCAAAAACCGTACAAAACTAACGATTTCGTTAAAAATGAGACTAAATCCACACAATGTGTACACTATCAAGGACTTAGACTGCAATGATCTCAATTACAGGGACTAAAGTACAATTCAGCCAACTTACTGGGACCATTGATGCAAAAAACTCTCTTTACATGCATTATCATTTCAGAATACGGAGTATATATTCAAAGTCACCATCTGCACTCCTGTAAATGACTAAATGAGTAATGAGTACAGGGAGATTTCATATATTTAAGACAATACAAACGATTCCTTAAAGATTATAACGAAGTACTAATTAGTATATGACGCTAATAACGTATATAACTTATTCAATTGTTTTCTTAACAAGAAGATTTGTTTTCTCTTGGATTGTCCGAACTAGCATGTAAATTTAAAAGTCAAATAAATCGTATATTGTTCACAAAATCAAAATATATCAATCTTTTAGGGACGGAAATAATATTATCTTTTTATATAAATTAATAGATCTTCATTTAGATGATCCAAGTTCGATATAAACTACAATCCACGCACATATATTGATTATCTCTAATACATTTATTTCATCCCCACAAAATTAACTAGATTTTCTAATTGTTAAACTAGATATATCTCTCTATCAAAACACAAAATTTATTTTTCTGATCTATCTTAATTTATTATTGATAAATAATAATTTTAATTGGAATCAAATTCATGTTGATGATAATTTTAATGAGAAGGTTCTAAGATGGTCACATCAGAAATGCCAAAAAAATGAGGGGCCCAAGTAAAATAAAATAAAATAAAATATTTATCTCTTATTACTAATTATAACTAGCCAGTAGTGTACTCATGGAGCAGCTATAAAAACATGCAAACTTGGTCACCATTTATGTAAGAGATTTGTTTGAGTTCCCAATTTTCTCTATCTGAAAGATTATGCTTAAGGAAGCCTCAGCATAATAATTTATAATAATCTTATGAAGATGATAATGATGATGATCATTATTGCATGTGCTTTATTCATCCTTTCGTCTTGTGTTTCAGCTTCAACTGTGGAGCATACTTTTGTTGTAAGTTGTCTTTTCCATTACTCTCGACAACTAGAAAACTAATTTAATTTTTTAATTTTTCTTTTAAGTAATAATATATTTCCATTCTACAATAATAATTATATGGGTATCATTTGGCAACAACGTTTCTTTTGTTATAATAAATCCAATAACAAAAAGGATTTTATACTGATTCTGTCTATAAAATGTACATTGTTTCTTTGTAAAGGAATTATTATTCTTTATGAGGAGTTATTGTGCTGCATGGCTTTAATTTTCTGCAGAACTTTTTCAATTCCACAAAATAAATAAATACTCTCCATGCGTCGTCCCCTCTAGATTATTCATAATTAATAATATACATGTAAGTTTTACGTTAATTAGCAACATGTGTTATCGTAGAGTTAGTAATAAAAATATTGTTTTTTCATTATTATTAAATATACCATATTGTGGCCCCTTTATTTAAGTTTTTTTTGATATTGGCCCCTTTAAATTTCATATTGTTTTGTCTTAAATAAGCCACCATTTTCTTGGGAAATAAATAAAAATCTCTCCGTTCTTAAATGATTGACACATTTTGACTTTTTATAGCCAACAAAACACGATTTAAAACGTAAATATCTTTCATTTTGCATGCGAAAAAATTATAAAAAGTTGATATTTCATAAATATATATATATAAAGACGAATCTAATAAGTATTCCATATACAACTATATTGTTTCTTATCCTTTAATGAGAATTTATGGTTAAATATTATAATGTTTAACCACGAAAAATCAAAATATATCAATCATTTAGGGACGGAGAAATATGTCAGTGTTAATTATCATAATAATCATGAAAAAGACAGTTCAATATGTTTTTCCAGTCGCCAAAATTAAGAATAGATAATTATAGTCTTGGTTGGAACACAAAACTATTATGATTTAATTCGAAACTATAATGAGTACAATAGTGAAGTAATTTCAAAATATAATTTTTTGATACAAAGGTAATGCGAGTATATAATATTGATAGTCAACTATAGAAATTTGGATTAAGTTATACTCTTACCTTTTCGATATATTTAATTGTTTTAAAAAAATTGTTTTTTCATAATATTTAATTGTTTATAGATGTCAATGTACTTTTGTATTCATATTTTCCTTTTTCACCTTTGTTTTAGAGGTTACTTTTCAGTTTGAAAGTATTATATGTAGGGTATAATAATAAATTTCTTAATTCTTTAATAAAGTACTTTTTAACTAAATAATTAAATATTGTAAACGAGAGGAAATAGTATTAAATCCAATTGGATGTTTTTTAGGGATGAACGGACAGAGAAAAAAAGGTCACGTGACATTTTTTTATTTCGGGTCAAATAAAGAATACCAATTTATGGGATATAAAGTGTGATGGAAGTTAAGTAATGACATAATTAGGCAAAATGTGAAGACCCTCTTATGTTGACTTAGGGGAAATTGACTTACGGAAAAAGGACAATAATTTGCCACAACGTAATTAATGTGATATAATTAAAATAATGCTTCAATGATGCAATATATGAGTGATTAGGTAATGAACTAATAATGGTTGACATGGTTCTAGGCAGTGGGTAATACTATATACACATTAGAGCAGTGTTGGTAGTTGGTACGAAAGGTAAAATTATAGTTTTACCTCATTTAACTCTTTCTATTATTATACTTTTAAATAGGGGTAAAATAATTATTTCACCCACCAAATTCAATAATTCACTATTTTGATATGTGGATTGTGTATAACAGACCAGACAATGACACGATATAATTACACTTTAATTTGATCCTTGATAATTGAGTTGTTGTAACTTGGTCTAGATATTGACCAAAACGATACAGTTTAATCCCCTAACTAACAATTCAGTCGTATAATATTTTATTTTTGGGATGAAATTATAATTTTACCAAGTCTATATACACTTTACTATAATCAATCTGGATTTTGTCTTAATTCCTCCATTATAACTCCCATTTTGACGGGTCTCACATCTTACAATGGAGGAAGTTTTTATATGCTAATTTGGCTATATATATTAGTGCCTTCGTTAATCTTTATTTGTCACTCTGACACTATTTTTTATTTGTCCATCTATATTTTAAGCACATTTATATTTATTCCCCCTTCCAACTATATAATTAATAACCTTCTATTTATATGATTGAAATGAGACCTTCTCCTAAATTTATCTTATTTTTTAGGTACAAACACAACTATTTAACAGGCTATGTAAGGACCAGTATGTTACAGTGGTCAATGGAAGCTTGCCAGGACCAACAATATATGCAAACGAAGGAGATACAATTATTGTTCATCTCATTAATGAATCCCCATATGATATGTCTATTCATTGGTAAGAGATGAGGAAGTATTCCAAAGAATGGCTAGTAGTTTTAATTTATAAACTTAAAATGTGATATTAATAGAACACTTCCCCAAATAGTCTCCGCTATTGAGATAACATATTAGCGTTGAACAAAAAATCATATGACGTATTAGACTAAATAATAATATAAGTAATCATTAATTTTGTGAATATTATTGTCTCCGACCATGTTGTTATATTCATGTCATTTAGTTTTTGGGACTAATCTGCAATAATATAATTATGTGGGATTAAAGTGTGTTTTGTCGTTATGTTATTAACAATTAAATTTTATATAAACACCGATTCTGCAGGCATGGAGTGAAGCAAACAATGACTTGTTGGGCAGACGGAGTTGCATTTGTAACACAATGTCCGATTCGTACTGGGAGAAAGTTTACCTATAAGTTTAAAGTAATCGGGCAAGAGGGAACCCTTTGGTGGCATGCACATGTAGGATTTCAGCGCGCTACCGTCTATGGTGCTATCGTGATTTACCCTAGTAAAGGACGCTCTTACCCTTTCCCAACGCCGGATGAGGAAAAAATTATAATCCTTGGTATAAATTATTTTTCGGTATAGTTAATTATAACAATGGTCCTAGTAGGTGGACCAAGTTGCACTTTCATCCTAGTAAATGACACTGTTGCAGTCAAAGTCCCTACTAGTGCACACCTGATTCCCATAAAAATAACAAAACAATTACTCCACATTTTCAAAAATTACATTTTGACACCCAAAATGTCAAGTTCTAGCGACATGGTTAATTTTGGGACTAAAAACGAATCGGTTGTACACTTTCAGGGATTGTTATTGTAATAGTATCAATTATTGAGACGAAAGTACAATTTAGCCTCATTAACTAGAATCATTGATGCAATTAAATCTAATTATATAGAGAATATTGTTGAAATGGTCCCCGTTAGTGATACTAGATTGCACTTTGGCCCCCAATAGTTACACGATTGAAGTTACGATCCCCGAAAGTGGCCAAAGAGTTGCACTTAGGTCCCAACGTTATATTTTCCGTTAGGTCAAGTGAGTTTATGCGTGAAATATGGGGCAAACATATAATTTTAAACACTTAAACTTACTTTTTGGGCCAATTTGGGGATTTTCATTTTAGCACCAATTGGGCCAAAAAGTAAGTTTAAGTGTTTAAAATTATATGTTTGCCCCATATTTCACGCATAAACCCACGTGGCCGTTAAATGTTATTGAAAAATATAACCCGAGACTAAAGTGAAACTCCTTGGTCACTTTCAAGGACCATAACCGTAACCGTAACCGTGTAACTATTGGCGGCCAAAATGCAATTTAGTATCACTAACAGGGATCATTTTAGCAATTTACCCTAATTATATACAACCATAAAAAGAATTTTTATGAACCCTATTTCCTCTATAGGTGAGTGGTGGAACAAAAATGTAACTGAGCTCCAAGATGAATTGGATGCATTAGGCATTGGTCCGGAAAGTGCAGACGCAAATCTCATTAATGGTTGGCCAGGCGACATGTATTCTTGCAATCTTGCTTCACGCAGTAAGAATAATTGATTAGTATGGTTCATATTAGTCATATTTTAAGTTGCTTTTTCTCAATTTAATATTCACTTGTGATTCACTATCCATTGAAATTAGGACGCAGATTTCTCAAAAATGAGGAAAGTCCATTTTTCCATAAACGTCAAAGAAATGCGACCATACAGATGCCTGATGTTGCTGGATCAAGTCTTGAACCAGGTAATCAATAATTATGTATTTACTTTTCTTGATGATGAATCGTTCTCTCTGTCAAAATGTACATAGTAAGGGGTCACTATTAGTATTTGCACTTTAGTTTCAATAAGTGTACGTGTACTGCATGCACAAATAGTTCCTAAATTAACACATTCGTCAAATGTTAACGATTATACATACTTTCGTCTCAAAGTTATGCAAATAGACATGTAAGTGTGAACTATACGCTCATATGGTCTTTGAAAAACATATTTAAATTTTCTTTCTTCATTGACATTTACGAGAGGTGTAAATTTACTGACCAGCATTTGCAGACGTTTGACCAAAGTGCAATAACAACTATACATATGGGATGATTTTTTGCAATTATTTCGAGTATATACAATTACAAGACGATATTTTTTTTTTTTTAATAATTGAATAGTATGGTTCTTTATATGATAGGTACATTCAGGTTGAAAGTAAGAAAGGGAAAAACATACCTTTTTCGTATCATCAATGCCGCTCTTGATCCAAGCATATTCATCAAGATAGCGAACCATGAATTTGTAGTTGTTGCAACGGATGCTTCTTACACGAACCCTTTTCGGACAGACGTGGTTATCATATCTCCAGGGCAGACATTTGATGTTCTGTTCACGGCTGATCAATCAGCAGGCCTATACTATTTAACTACCAGTGTCTTTCTCAATTCAGATGTCGAAATCGTTGATATTCCTGGTACTGCTGTTGTGGCTTATGAGGATGTTGATAACTTAAATGCAGTCCCAACAATGCCAGTTATCCCAGATCATCGAGATAATGACTTGTTTTATGGCGCGTTAAGGCACATGACCGGGCTTGTTACTTCTCCATTTTGGGAGCCTGTTCCGCAAGAAATAGATGAGCGAATGTATGTTACAATTGGATTGGGATTTCAGCCATGTAGTGCTAATCGGAGGAAGAAATGTCCGGGGCTCAAGCTTTCAATGTACCGAATAGCGGGTTCCTTGAGCAATAACACATTTGCATTGCCAAATAAGATGTCAATACTTGAGGCACATTACAAGAATATCGATGGAGTGTTTACAAGTGATTTTCCAAATAATCCAGATCTGATGTTCAATTTCACATCAGCCAAGTACCAACATGATTTAAGCATTGTGAGTACAGAGTTGGCAACAAAAGTGAAGAAATTCAAGTACAATTCGACTGTAGAGATTATTTTCCAATGCACTAGTTTGATTACACCAGAAAATCACCCTATGCATTTACATGGACATAACTTCCATATATTGGGCATGGGTTTCGGAACTTATGATCCTACAACACATAGTGACGAGCTCAATTACGTCAATCCGGTACTAGCAAGTACCATTAGTGTGCCTAAAAACGGATGGGCCGTTGTTAGATTCCGGGCAAACAATCCAGGTATGTCTTGATGACTACTCGCCCGTGACTTGCAATATCTTTCATTTCTAACGTTATAATATTTTGTGTTTTAGGTGCATGGTTCCTACATTGTCACAATGAGGGGCACTTAGTTATTGGTCTAGCTGGTGTTTTTATTGTTGAAGATGGGCCTAATCAAGACACGTCTCTGTCCGCACCACCTATTGATTATCCAAGGTGTTAGGATATTTGGACAGCATAAAATCAACTTAAATTCATCATCCATATTCAATTTAGCCAATTCAAGATATGTCTCTTAACTTTGTAAACCCGTTGGTATAATATAATAATGCCGACCTTTCAGATTCTGTAAAATCGTATATCTTAAATCTAGTATATATGTCGACACCGTCAACAACGGTGACAAAATTATAACCCGGTCGTATTTACAGTGACCAAACGGACAATTAACTATCTTATGAAGCCTTATTAACTAAAATTTATTTATTTATTTATTGTAATTTAGAGTATAAATACATAATAATACAAATAACAAATAAAAAAATTTCTTAACAAATAATTACCATGAAACATAAAATAAATTGTCTCTAATTATAACAATATTACCTAATATCCAAGTTAGTTAAAAACTTGAGCAGATGCTATCTAACTATCGAGTCATCTGATATTAAAGTTACTCCGCATTAGAGTAAACTGTCGTCTCTTAGCCTATGCTCTTACCGTCTTACGTAGTTTTGTAGCATCTCGATTGACATCTCCTCAAGCTTTATACATACAAGTAGACGTGTTAAACGAACCGGGCTGGACGGCCCGGGCCCGTTAAAGAAGGGCCCGGCCCGGCCCGGCACGAGGCCCGCAAAGGCCCGTCTATCCTTACCGGGCCGGGCCGGGCCATTAACGATTCTTAGGCCCCTATCTGGCCCCGGCCCCTTAAGAAACCGGGCCTGGCGGGCCCAAACGGTATACCGTTTGGGCCAAAATAGTCCAATTATTTTTGTTTTGTTTGAATTGTACCATCAAAAATAGAATGTTGCTTGAGGGATTTGAACCATAGACCTCTTGCAAACACAATGAACACCTTAACCATTGTGGCAAGACCTCATTTGTGTTGTTTGTGCATTGGTATTAATAAAATCATTATATTATGCAATATCTATTATTATACTACAACTTCAATTAAAATTAATTAAGTTTTAGTATTAATAAAGAACTATATTCATCATTATATTACAAATTAGTTAGACAAATGTATTTTTTTCATTATATTATAAAAGTAATATAGGGGGCAAACGGCTAAAAAGCCTAAAAGTTGAATGTTAAAATTTTCTTTACAAGATATTGTTTAATGTTAATTATATTACAAAAGAAAATAAATATTCGTTAATATACATAGTTTAATTTATAATGTGTTCATAAAGTAGTACATGGTGTAATTCGATTTAAATCACAAGTCTTGTATAGTATTATTTAAGTGTATACAAAACGCATTAGTATATAGTAACACATCTTGTATTTTTAATAATATCTAACATTGAATAATATTTTTAAGCATATCATAAAATAATGTGTTATACTATTAAATAATATGTAATATAACACTAATCTACGTTTATTATTTTAAAGAATAATATATTGATGCATCTTATGATTTTATTTAGATATTAGATAATATTATTAATTATAACATAAAATATAACAAGTAATCATGTTGGCACAATGGTAAAGTCCTCATATATGTTATCTTTGGCAACCAAGGTTCAAACCCCACTAGCCTAAGGGGCTAAGGGGCCGGGCCGGGCTCAGGAACTAACCCATAGGCCCGTGTTCGGCCCCTCATAGTTGCGGGCTGGGGCCGGGCCAGGGGCCTGAGGGGGCCGGGACGGGCTTGTGCCGGACTAACGGGCCGGGCCCTCTGGCGGCCCGGTTGGGCCCGGTTCGTTTAACACGTCTACATACAAGCGCACGGGTCCATAAAGTTGGCTGGTATAACTAATTGGGCTTCGAACAATGGGCCCTTGGACAAGCTCGCTTTGAATCTTGCCTTCTTTAAATTCTTTTATTGTTAATAGACACCGCTTTATTATGTAAATATCTTAATCTTTAATTATCCGTCGTAATTTATGAGATAATTTCTTAAGTTACAATAAAGTGGAAATATGAGTTAATTTCTAAAGTCACAACGAAGGACATTTCGTTATTGGTTTAATTGGTGTTTTTATTATTGAAGATGAACCTAATCGAGACATATCTCTACCTGCACCACCTTCAGATTATCAAGGTGTTCAGAAATTTGGTTAGCATAAAAACATATTGAATTCAAGTAAGACCCATTAAGTTGTGAAAATCGTCTTTTCACTAAGTCACAAGATATGTATCTAGCAACTTCGAAAAACTGGTTGGTATAATCTATTCCGTCTGTTTCGATATGTTTGATTGTTAGAGAAAAAAGTACTTTATTATGCAATGGTGCAAGATTACTAAAACTAGATGTTAGTGCACAGTCCAGCCTGTGCGAATTCATTTATTGTATTTATAATATATGTTTTTAGTTTATTTTTTCACATGAATATATGATGTTAAAATATTTTTTGCAAATTTCAAAAGCACATTTGACGATAAAAATATACAACCTCATTTAACTCAACTCATCTTAAATCTAGCTTAAATAATATATTGGTGTATTAACAAAAGATTTTTGCAAAACTATTTACTAAAAAATGAAATAAAAATATTTAATAATATTGATGGATAGTTATTTTGCAAAATATTCAGTTAAGTAATATTAATTTAAAATCTTTAAATTGGGGGTTCGGGTCCGGTAAAGGGACAAAATCTCGTGTTGAAATGATAAACAAACAACCCTAGTCCCTCACTTTCTCCCACAATTCACCTCCTCGTGACGATCCAAAACAAAATACGACGCCCTTGAAATCAAAATATAATTTTTCATTTATTTAGAAAACGAGCTTTACAAAAACTAAATTTAATATTTGATATATTGTCAGTAATTAATATTTGCAGAAAATTCTCCCACAATAAAATGGAATGATTATTACAATATTGGAGACCCACCACTTCCAAGTTTCAACTTATGATCTCATTAATTGAAGCCTTACCCACCATACTGCTCTTAAGTCTTATCTTGTTGACTTGGTCAATCCCCAAGACTATCAATCTATCATTATGTGAACATACTTCTATAGGTATAATTTAGAGATTTATCTCTATGTTAAAATTAGATTTGGAACTCAACACGTCAAAATAACGTCGGCAGCTTTTATTATGGCATTCAAGTATCAACTAATATCGAACATTATCTTTAACCTCTAAATATC
This sequence comes from Echium plantagineum, assembly GCA_003412495.2. NCBI lineage: Eukaryota > Viridiplantae > Streptophyta > Magnoliopsida > Boraginales > Boraginaceae > Echium > Echium plantagineum. The sequence continues at coordinate 17,595,599 of CM016561.1, read as the reverse complement.
ATGACTTATAAATTAATTTTATATTTTGTAAGAATTCAATTTATAATAAAACTTCACGAAGTTATTACTAATAGTGATAATTATCATAAAAACGATCCGTCATAACACATGCCATTTTAATTATCTAATAATTTCAAATGATAGTGAAAGTTATCATAATGAACAATCAATCATAGCACATGACATTTTAATTATCTAAGAATTCCAATGCTATTGAGATACATTAATAGCTTAGTGGAAAAGTCTTTTTGTAGTGATCAGAAAGTTTTGGGTTCTTACCTCATTGCTAATTTATAAAAAAATATAAAATAAAAAGAATTCCAAAGCTATTAGGGTGACATAGTTATCAAGTAATTGCATTTACCTTTAAAACCATAAGGACGATCATGATACCAATAGCTAACGATATCGATCGAAGTCTTTAACCAAGAAAATCTCATTTCTGTAAAATTCAAGTCATATTTAAAACAAAATAATTAACTAATCGAGCTTAACTCCCTACTTTATAATCAAAACATCTTTCTTAAACTACCAATAATAAACCTTTTATGTATATAAATAACTATACATATAATTGAATTATAATTTTGAATTCAAAATTCAACAATCCAATCATCAAATTCAACAATGATAGAATCTTTTTAAAAGTGAATAATTCTCGTAACTCCCCAATATTTGGAGAATCTTGTTGATACGATTTGTAAGAATTAAAGCAATATCGAGCGTTTATTACACACACGTAACTGATTAATAATAATGCAGACTAGCAGCTGACTGATGATTCATCAAGTCCAATTCACGACAAAACATAAAGTCAGCAATACAATAATACGAGTAAATCGATACATATTCATCATTTTGTCATCATCGTTATCACTACTATTATTATCACGTCTGGATCAATAATTCAATATTAGTCCTCATTTGTGATAATCATTATCACTATTATCACTTCTTCTTCTCAATCAATGGGTATATTCAAGCGTGTTGTGCGATCCACACTCACCACCTCCTCCACCACCACCAAGGTTTTACGACGTTTATATTAAAATCAATTAGTTATAAATGAATAATAGAACGTTTTGACATATTGAATGTGGGACGGGTCACGTGTCGTCCTTCCATATATGATATATGAAGTATGAGTATAACTTACTGTACTATTTTTATGTATTTTATTGTTGATTTTTTTGAAACAAATTTGGTTCAGGCTTTGTTGATATCCAGATTCAGTAGTTCACAGGCTAGTGCAGAGAAGAGTGATGATGAAAGGTTTGTTGTGATTCATCTCTTTTGTAATGTTGAGAATAGTGATGAATAAGTACTTGGTTGAATTTGAACTTAAATGTATCTGTACAGTTTTTGGTGAAAATACATCATAATACAGAGTATATAGTGTTTTCGACATGTTTTATAGTGCGATGATTTTGATTCATAATAAAGTTATGCGAGTTAATTAAGATGCCAACGTTTGTTAATTTTGACCATTTGAATTCTAATGCAACAATCTTTTTGGCATGGAGGTAGTACTGATTACAGCACGTTGCTGCAGAGGATCATTCAGTTATAGGATTCGATTTCGGCCTTAAATGATTTTAATATGTGATGCATACTTGCTTATTAAGAAGAGCCTTTAGTAAACCCTTCGTCCCAATTTCTTTTGTAGTGTTGAATTTTGATGGTTTGACCTTTTTAGTTTGGAACCGAAATCTTTCTGTATATGTTGATATATCGTGAGAATATATCAAATAATGTGTTTTTAACATCCCTTAATTAGCATTATAGTTTTGATTCAAGGTAATGTTATATGTGTAATTAAGACCTGCAAAGTTTGTTAATCTTGACGATTATAGATCACACTTGCCAATCTTTTTGGTATGATGGGAGTATTAGGCAATTGAAAAGATAAGTGATTGTATTATCAGATTCAAGGGTCATGATATGTTGGCTCCATTTACTGCTGGATCGCTGTCTTCTGATGTCAATCCTCTGATAATAGAAAAGTCTGAGGTAAAGTGATCAAGTGCTGATTCCTTATTTGTTAATTTCCAGATTCAACTACATTTTGCCAAATTCTTACTCAGATGTATGTTGTTACCATTCTGTTTTTTGTAGGGCTCATATGTGTATGATGCAAATGGGAAGAAGTATCTCGATTCGCTAGCTGGTTTATGGTGCACATCACTAGGTATATGCTGCTATATTTACTTCTACGACTTTATTATCTTATATGTATCAGTTTATGAGCTATGCTGCCTCAATCCTTCTACGTTCTTGCTTCATGTCTTGTTCTTCTCTAAGCTATTTGTATCACTGGTAAATGTATATTTATGTATCTTCCTAAAAAATATATGGTTGTTAGATTCTCGAAATGAGCATACAAGCAGTAGATCTACCCTTCATTTTGTTGCTTATGCTCCTGTAGTTGTTAATCGTGTTTAACAACATAAGTATCCATTTTATCATCCTCTTTTCCTAAAGTTGATTTGGCTCAACTGAAGTTTTCTTCATGGTAGATTTGTGTATGTCCATATTAATTGAATGTGTACAAATAAATTGTAATGATGGTGATGGTTATCAGTCGTTAGAATAAATTTCTCAACTTTATGACCTCTCTCATGCGTACTTATAGGGGGAAATGAACCTCGTCTTGTTGCCGCGGCCACTAAACAGCTAAATACCTTGCCTTTCTACCACTCCTTTTGGAATCGAACCACACAACCAACTTTGGTAAAACCAATTATCTTGTGTATCGTGATTCAAGTGTTTTGTTAAGATGATGTTATTCTAATTATATGCTAATGAGCAGGAACTCGCAAAGGAGCTTACAACAATGTTCACAGCAAACAAGATGGCAAAAGCTTTTTTTGTGAACAGTGGGTCTGAAGCAAATGATACTCAGGTTCAATTATATTCAAGCAACTTTTTCTCAATTATAATCTGCCCTTTTTATTGATTCCCCTTGTTTTGAAGATGGAAGTTTTCATTGTGTATAATATATTAAAATCTGAAAGTTCAATGTCAACATAAACCTACATCTGTGAAAGAAGTGAACTCAGTTGCAAGGTTGGCAAGAACGGATGGGAGCATAAAACAATAGATCTATTTATCCATCAAATGCCATCAAGCAATACTGATCAATATCAAAAACTACATTTTGGTGATTTGTTAATTGTATCGATGACTTATGTTCCTCGTGTTATACTTGAATGATTTTGACTTTATCCTATTACTAATAGAGAATTGAATTAGCAAAACTTGTTTGCCCTTGAATTAGCAAAACTCCTCATTACATTACCTTTTCTTTTGGGAATTGAAAGAGAGAAAAAGTTAGTGGCAATAACAAGCCGCACGATACTGAGGTTTAAGTGAGCCACAGGATAAAAACGGAATGCAGTAATTGTTTATAAAGTATCTCAAATACTATTCGGGTTATTCAGAGAAGGAGGGAGTAACTGTTTCAGAAATTTGGAATATTAAGAAATTGCAGATTAGCAAGTTGGATATGCCTGTGACATCTTAACCTGTAAACCTGCCAATTTTACTTAATTACACTTTTTTCCTCCCAAACATCACTTTTTTGAACTTACAAAATGTAGGTGAAGTTGGTATGGTATTACAACAATGCACTTGGAAGGCCAGACAAGAAGAAATTTATTGCTCGACATAAAGCGTAATTTGGCTGCTTATGTTTGCCTCTAGTTGGTCCACTTAATACGTGTAAGGAAGGATCTGCATACTCTTTTTTCACCTTTCTTTCTCCTTCATATTGACAGGTACCATGGATCAACGCTTATAGCTGCCAGCCTTTCAGGGTAACTCAACTGTCTTTTCTAACAGAACATAACAGTAACTCTTGTCGCATGCTGATCATTTACTAGTAACTTCCCTTGTTACAGGCTTTCTCCACTACATCAGAAATTTGATCTTCCAGTTCCATTTGTTTTGCACACTGACTGTCCTCATTATTGGCGTTATCACTTGCCAGGTTTGTGTTGCCAGCAATTTTTTTTGCTTAGATAGTTATATATACTGAGGTGAATAGTGATGACATAGAAGCATCACCTTTACTTGTCCAGGGGAGACCGAAGAGGAATTCTCAACTAGGCTGGCCAACAATTTGGAGAATCTAATTCTCAAAGAGGGACCAGAGACGGTAAAGGGATTTATAAGTTGCGCCATGCGTTTCCAGACTTGTTCATCTGTTTCGATGGATCATGCTTTGTCAATGAGCTATATTAATTCGTACCATATCATTTCAGATTGCAGCTTTCATTGCTGAACCATTAATGGGGGCAGGAGGTGTAATGCCACCACCTGCTGGCTATTTTGAAAAGGTTTTATTTCGTTTTCACTTGTTTTTAATCTATTACAATATGTTTTAAAAAGGCTGTTGAATCTTTTCATCTAATTTTGATAGTTCTCAGTACAAATCGTATGTTTTTTCTTTCTAAGTGGATTTGGTGCTACAAACGATCCTCTATGTTTGAAATGCTGTAAATGGGTGTTTTTTTATGGTTTATGAGGAATAACTTTGAACATGTAAATTAAATAAATACCTATTCATGTGCAGATTCAGGCAGTGCTGAAAAAATATGATATACTATTCATCGCAGATGAAGTAATATGCGCGTTTGGGAGACTAGGAACTATGTTTGGCTGTGACAAGTATAACATCAAACCTGATCTTGTCTCTCTAGCGAAGGTATTTTTGAGAGCCAAATTTATAAGCTATCCCCTTCCCTCTCCACAAAATTTAGTAGTCATAAAACTTTTGTGTACAGGCTCTTTCTTCGGCATACATGCCAATCGGAGCAGTTCTTGTGAGCCCAGAGGTTTCTGACGTAATTCATTCTCAGAGCACTCAACTTGGTATGGTATATGTTAGACACTCTTTCATCTCTTTTGAAGTAATAGTTCATGAATGTTCTTTATGAATTTTGCAAGGTTCTTTTGCTCATGGATTCACATATTCTGGGCATCCTGTGTCATGTGCTGTAGCATTGGAAACCCTCAAAATATACAAGTATGTGGGACTATTAAGTTTCCTCATTTTCCCCCCTTAGGTTACTTTCTGATGTGTTCTAGTTGCAACACAACTAATCTATTACATCAAAGATTCGAGCGTATAGCAAGTTTAATTTGAACTTAAAAGACAGGGCCAAGATTTATTATAGTCTACTGGATAACTATGAGTTTATGTGCCCATCACCTATGATCACATTGGTATTTCCTGAAGATCTTTTCATAAAGAATAACTGTTGAAGAACTTTTCATGTTATTAAACCCCTTTCAGGGAAAGGAATATCGTTGATCAAGTAAATAAAATAGCGCCAAAGTTTCAAGAGGGCGTGAAAGCATTTTCGGATAGTCCTATAATAGGAGAGGTACTATTTATTCTTTATCCATGTTCATTATTATTTCCGTAAAAGGGCTGAGGACATCTATTTATTCTTTATCCATGCTTATATGTTGCAGATACGGGGAACTGGCTTGATTCTTGGTACAGAGTTTACCGACAACAAGTCACCGAATGATCCATTCCCTGCTGAATGGGGTATGGTGAATGAATATTTCTCAAGTTCGAAATGTTACGTCCTAATGGTATCATTTGCAGTTTTTTATTAATCATCTATTTTTTGCAGCTATTGGATCTTATTTTGCGGCACAATGTGAGAAGAATGGAATGTTAGTGCGTGTTGTTGGTGACAATATCCTGATGTCTCCCCCATTTATAATGACCCCAGACGAAGTCGATGAGGTATCTTCTCCACTGTGAACTATGTCTTATGATTATTATGCACTTCATTATAAGATTAGTTGAATTGAGAGAGGAACTGTGAGGCTATAACTCAATCGTATAGCTTCTTCGATTTTGTGAATAATACGCGGTGCTAATCTGTTTCTGCTCTTTCGCGCGCTTTGTTTCTTCTTTTCCGATGATCACTTCCAGTTGATTAGCAAATATGGGATTGCACTGAAGGCCACCGAAGAAAGGGTAGCAGAACTAAAATCCCGGAAGAAATAGAAGTTGAGACCTGCAGGGATGAAGATTGGGGGATGATATGTAGATTAACTTTGGTTTCTTTGTGAAAAGAAGAATGCTGCTACTCTTTGCTCTGCTTGAATTATGAATAAATAATGCTATAATTGGTTCAAGATCGACATACTTTTCTTGATGTTGTAATTAGTGTTAGAAATAAGTAAGTCTGATAGGATCGTGTAAGTAATCAGCCCAACTTTAATATTCTATTCGACTCGATAAGATAACGAGTTGAGTAGTACCCTATCTCACCTATCTCATTGAAGGTAACTACCCGACCCGCCACGTAATTACCCAACCTTTTAAGACAAAACAAATAGACGCCATTCACGCAAATAAAAAGTACATTGGTATACCTTGAACATAATTAAAACTCGAAACCTTAATTATTTGAAACATTAATAGGAAAATTAATAAACATTAACAATTAATAATTATTTCTAATACAAATGTAAAACATCATTAATTTATTTTGCAATATGTTAATTGATCCGGTAATTATCAAGCGAATCAGGTATTTTCAGTGATCTCAAAATTGTGCTACTCTTTTAACTATCGAGTGATCTAACGAGTAAGAGCAGGCGCTCCTATCATAACCCATCTTGCAAACCCCCTCCAAAGAGAGCAGAGCACAACAATGTCAAACTTGAAGGAAAGATCCACATGACCACATGAACTCCTGTTTCTTCTTATTTTTGTTCAGGCATGTCATATTATAACTATTGTAGAGTTAAAAAATAGTGAACCTACATGAATTCTTTAAACAAGTTACAAAACGTATTTAATACCTTGATACAGTGGGTATTTTTGTATATGAGTGTTTTAATTTATGTTTGTTTGAACAATTGAAAAACAACAGTGAATTTGCACTACGTGAAAATTGGCTTGTTTGTATATATACCAACTCTAAATAAAATATTCAAGACTTATATAGCATTGATTTCAAAATATTTTATCTTTCACTTTAGTTCATATTTATACATTTTCTTAATAATATCTATGTTTATGCAAATATCGTTAGACATATAAAAGTTATTTTGAGTTTTAAATATTACGAGATTTTCTTACATGTTTCCTAAATATTTTTTATTTTTATCATTGTCTATATTTGAAAAAGATTTGGAACCAAAATTTTAAGTGTAGAAGATTATAATACATAATAAAGGGATTGTTAATAGAAATCTTCAGGTGATTATTAGTAATATATTACCCATGGCGGGGGAGCGCAACCGTACTAGACCCCCGTTTTAGAGGGCCCCCAAAGTTTCTACAGAATTTCCTACGAAACATACGAAAAATTTCATTTTTGAAATTATGAAAACGAAATGTTTGTATTTCGAAATTAATTTTTTTCGTAGAATAAATTCAAGTTTTCAATTTTATTAGACACTAGTGGGTAAGCCCGTCTAAAGACGGGTTGGAAATCCTAATCAGGTAGGCGGGGCTAGGGTCCATGGACTGGTGGTTGAGAGGCTTGGTTCTTGTTCATTGAATTTGATGGGCACTCTATTTAGTTGGAAGTTGAACAATGACTCAAATATGTATACAGAAGCTACAATTTTGTTTTGGCTTTTTAGAGATGAGCATCATTCATCATCTACTCCCTTCTCATTAATGGTATGTTTGATTGAGTTGAACAGAGTAAAACATATGATTGAATTTAACCTTTTATAACAATATATGAATATTAATTAGATTGTATTTTAATATAAACTAATACGAATATTAAATTAAACTCGAACATCAATAGATTATCCTATTGGGTAAATTTTTGAATTTCAATAAAGAAGTCGATGAACCTATTATATAATATCATTATGATAATGTAGTATCCGATTAAAATATTCAAGTATATGATGTTCATAATCAAATCGAACTTTGATATTCAATGTCGACTTTTGCATTTCTATTCGAATTACAATTCGATTTTGAGTTCAAATATGAAATAAGATGAATATCAAATTCATTTCGAACATGGATAGATTGGGAAAATAAAATATTTGATAGAATTCCCTAAAACAATGCAAGAATACTAACTATTGGCCAAAATTCAATTGACAATCTATTGAAAAAGTGAAGGTAATAATTAAAGTACAACGAAAGCTATCTTTTTCACCCAATTGACGAAATTCAGTCATCAAAGTAGAGGACTATCGATTTTAATGGAGAGTATTAAAACTTAGATACAAATTGTGATCCAACTATCTAATGCCTCAAACCAAAAGTAGATTCCCTAAAAAATATATATCTGTGATGCATTAAACATAGAAATATTTAAGACCTTATTAAAAAGGTTTGAATTATGTTGTTTACAATCTGCACCTACAGAATCTTACGTTTATAATAATTGGGAATAATGCATCATAAGATCACATTAAAGAAAGTAGCATTCCACTTTAGATCAGGGAGACCTGTAAAAGAAAATTTAGTGTATGGACTCCTACAAAATATCAATAAGTTTTAGAGGTGTTTAGCCAATTTCTACCACACTTACGGCAAAAGCAGTAATTGCTCCAGATCTAACAAGGATATTTGGTGACCCCTTTCTCATAGCCTTTAACCCATCAAGAAGCAAGTCTGCAATCTCGAACATATCAGTGTCAGTCAACTATGTAGGAAAAAATGAACAATTTTCAGGTTTTCTAATAAGAGCTGTAAAAACTTGACTTATTGGTCCTATCTGAACTGCTGTACCAGTACGTTATAGGTCGCCATGATGATACTTTGCATCAACCCATCTCCGGACAACTGATTTTTTTTGTTATACTTATACCAAGTCTATAACTTATAGATATATACAATGTCCTAAATATATAGCACAACACTATGTAATATATAAGGTATGGGAACTAAAACAATGAACCGCATGTTCCTCAATCCTCATCACTTCTATAACAAATATCAGTAGCCATGCAAATTTACATGATTACTCAAAGTTGACACAAGAATCATCACAGTGAAGATGCCTTAATTTCTATTTCCATTTGTAGGAGTACAGAAAAGGTGTCAAGGAAAAGAAATATGATTTCATCAATCCGCCAAAATACCAAGAATATAGAAATAAAACTAATTCCGTCCAAGCTTTATAAGTGAACACAAAACCAATCCACCTTTCACATATGGATTTTGCATGATTTCCATAAAAGGTCCTACATGAATATCCAAAATAAGAAAACCAAACTTCATATATACATTAACATAAAATACAGAAGTCAAGTATGTGATGCAACTGGCCAAAATTCATTACTCATTCATAATTCATTACTTGGCCAAAATTCCAACACCAAGATTTGCTTCATTGATGGTACATTAGCTAGTCCTGACAGCTTCTAAAGAGTACTCCCTCCATCCATGAAGATTGTCTACTTCTACTCATTTTCATTTATCATAAGTTGTTTCAGTTGACCAAGTTTTACGGTTAGTATTGGAAATATATCAACTTCAATTAGTATTAAAATATTCTCTCTTAATTTTTTGAAAAAGTCACATTATGTTTCAGAAAATGCAAACTGCCAACTATAATAGCAAAACTTCTCCAATTTATACAAGGTTCTAACAAAATTTGATCAACAAAAGGCCAAAGTACGACGATATTAGACCTACTAACAGAGGGGAAAAAATAGAATGAGTACTTGATAGATTGATATACATCTTAGGCTATATTGGTCATATAATTTTCTCTGACTTGGCAATCCTTCATACTACTAATATACATGTAGACAACAATTTGTTTCTATCATTATCAACTCTAACTCTCAAATTTTATTGTAATATTTTTCTTATGTCAAATTTATCAGCAAATGAACTAACAGCTTCAGTAGGGTCAAGTTATTCATTGTGCATAAAATTAGTAAGAAGGGAAGTAGAAGCATACACATTACCATGGCCAATATGGATGCCAAATGAATGCAGAATGTGAGAAGCATGTGATCCACAGCAAAGCGCCACCAAAGTCCAAGCGAACACAACACGATTCCAACTCCCCAAAACTTCTCCTTTTTCTTCTCCACCAACTTCTTCAACTTCCTCACCTTATTCTCCACACGTGGTCAACCTCTCCGCCATCTCCATTACAACATTACCTTCAATGGCAAAACCTTAATTAAAACATTTTAATATTCTGGAATCATATACTTTGTGTCATGATCATACAAATTACTTGAATCTTTAGACTATTCAAGCTATCAACTATATGAAAGGTTGAAAAATGAGAACTTTTGGGCAACAGTATAATCATAATCAATAAAATATTGCCAGCAAATTGGAAGTGCAAGCTTCATTTCCAAGGATCACTAACTAATAATATATGATGAAGCATACAAGAAAACGCAAATACTCACTCGACAACATAATATGCAGGAGTATCTTTCAATTGATTGGGATAACTCTGCTAACAACAAACAATAAGGACAATAATTAGGTTATGAGGATATAGCTTATTCTGAAAAAAAAAGTTCAAAACTCATAACCAATTAAGATGACCACCAAATGGATTATAACGCTTACTGAAACAGATGTATATTAAGAAACAATAATCGGTAAGCAACAATGAGCACAAGCCAAATAATAATTACCAGAAACAGATAGCATCATTCATCACCTACACACAAATCTGCTCGAACAGAGTAAAACAATTAAACATGAATTAGCGAAACAACAATGAGCACAAGCCAAATAACAATTACCAGAAACAATAATGGGTAAGCAAAAATAAAAAATGACAAATACCTTAAATGCAGCTAAAGAGGGAGAATGGTGACAATGGGTAGATCAACTGAAGGGAAAGCAACACATATATATTAGTTGAACAATAACAGTACAAGATGAAACAATTAATAAAAAAATAGATAAATAGTATGGAAAAATTGAAAATTACCAAAAGACCACCGATCATAGGGACCAAAAGAACTTGGAAGAAGACAATCAATCTCAGCCATCCCCCGAAAATCCATCGTCCATGGATTTGAGGAATTTGTTGGATCTATTTAACAGCTTTAGAGTGATGGTGGTGCATTTTAGAGAGCCTCCTCGGCTTTTTTATTCATTGTGTTAATATATGAACTAAAGGTATTTGTTTAAAAAGAGTTTATTAATAATTAAAGTAATTATTCATAACCTTTTGCCAATATACATATATAACATATAACTCACACGTTTAACATGTTAGATAATTACAATTGTCTATTTGTTTTTAGATTTAACTTTTAGATATTCTTACAAATAATATTAAATGATGTAAATATTTTTCATAAAATTTAATCATTTGTTAACATATATAACATTGACTTCAAAATATTTTATTTTATTTTTAGAGTAGTTCAAACTTATATATACTACAGTAATATTAATGTTTATTCAAATTTTTTTTTAACATATACGTGTAATTTATTTTGACTTTTTACATTTTTACATCGTTTCTTAAATGTTTCCATAATGTAATAACATGGGTTAATTCTCTGATTTAAAATATAATAATAAATTATATAACTTTAATCACTCGTTTCGTTTTATTTAAAACTCGTTAGTAGTTTGCTCGTTCGGTCAATTGGAGTCCTAATCGAGTCAAGCCCGTATAAGGGTCTTGTGATCACTATTTAAAATTATTACTCCTATGTTTTACGTAAGTTTATCGAGACATCCATCTAGTGGTGACTCTGTTACCGCGTTGATATCGAGCCTAACCTCAGGGGCCCTGAGTGGGTCGTTGCACATAATGTTTCCGAAACGTTTCTTAATTTTATAATTTCGAAACTATATTCGTAAAAGAAACTTTGAACCATGGACAAAACTACTGCTTACTAAAAGTATTCTTATAGCTAGTGATCAATTAAATCAAAATTCGAGGGAAAGAATGTAGTTTTAAGTGATCAAAATATAGTGTCAAGAGAACTTGATAATAAAAACATATTATGCCAAATGAACTCGATAATGAAAATTTAGCTTACAATAATGAATCTTTTCTACATTTTGATTTTCACAACCCTATAACTTGGGAAAATATTGACCATGAAACGGGAGATATTTTAGTTGATAATGATTTGAAGATACCGTTTGTGTAACAGTTTTGCATCAAATAATGTTAAGATATTTTTTGTGTAATTTTTAATATTCATTTCAATGGATAAAAATGAATTCTCGAAAAAAAATTTGTCGAGGACCCCATTTTCAATTTTCGCACTAAGCCCCGAAAATCTATAGACCGACCCCCAATATATACCGAATTATTAGGAAACAAGGAAACCCAATTATATTAGGAAACAAATTAGTTAAGAAACAAGTTCAGTTTATTGAAGTCAACTCAAACACTAGTTCAGTTTATTACCATATCTATATATAGAGCCCTCTATTTATACCGATGCTATTAATATTCTACTTCTTCCATTCTTGAATTTCAAGAAAAATAAAAAAGATGGGTGATCGTGATCTTGAGCAATTGAAACAACTTCTCAAAGATGTCGAGTTAGGAGCACCCGATTGGCATGAAAAGCCAGTTTTGGTGCCAAAAAAACCCAGGGGTCGAAACAATGATCAAGACGTGAAAGAATGGAGATGTAAAAGCAACGTAGCCATCTTTCTCCACATGCAAAAGTTGAAGGACATAGGTTTACCCGACAAGGAGTTCGATGTCCAGGAATGTAAGGGAACTTCCTCCTCGATACGCGAAAACGTAACAAGTACAATGAGACGTAGACGTAAAAGATACTACGACGAGGAAGGTAGGTCGAAATACTGCATCGGTCCCTTTCCAATAGAACGGGCTTCGTACCCTCAACTGGAACTTCGACGAATTGGTCAAATTGGTCGAGAACAGAACAATGTACCTAGCCGTGGGTCGAGTATTAAGCGAGTATCTAGGGATAATTTAAAACTTAATATAAGGTTACATCCCGCGGTACTACCTCCGCGATTTCGGGAGAAAATGATGGAGCTTGGGGGTTCAGAAGAGAGTATAAAAATTGTGATAAGGAAAGAATTAACATCGACTGATGTGGATAGACATCAGGCTCGTTTGTCGATTCCACCAAGACAAATTGTTAATCCGTTTCTAACACCGGATGAGATGGAATTATTGTTAGTTGACTCGGATAAATATATTGGGGCGATGTTTATCGAGCCGAGTTGTGATGAGCATTGTGAGATAAAAGTGCAGAAGTGGAAAAGTTCGAATGTGTATCAGTTGGTGAAACCATGGGCTAATGTTGTTCAGAGGAATAATTTGGAGGCAAAGATGGAAGTGGAGATATGGTCTTTCAGGGTTGATCATCAGTTAGGCTTGGCTCTTGTTCTTGTTTGATTCAAATAACTCATTTAACTTATTTTTCGTTTTTTTGTCGGATTTTGGTAGGGTTTTGACTTTTACACTCCAAATATTGGTTGTTACACTCCATTTTCTCAATTTTATTCTCACTTTACTCTATAAAAATCTACAAAAGTGATAAAATGGAGTGTGGTTATCATATTTAGAGAAAAAAATCGAAGGCCATGTAGCTTTTTTTTCTCTCTTGTTTGATTGAAATAAGTGATTCCACTTATTTTTGGTTTTTCTGTCAGATTCTTTTATTACGTACGTTTTTTTTCTTGTTTGATTGAAATAACTGATTCAACTTATCTTTGCATTGGTCTTTTTGTCAGATTCTTTTATTTCGTAGTTAATTGATTTTATATATACTACCTCTGTCTCTGTGTCCCTAGATGATTAGTATATTTTAATTTTATATGGTCCAATTTTAAAAAATTTAATTTACAATCCTCATTAAACAATAAGAAATAACATAAATATATGATATCTTGTTAGATTTATCTTAATATATATTTTTGAAATATCAAATTCTTATAACTTTTTCATATGTAAAATAGGAGATTTATGTTTGAAATCGTGTTTCGTTGACCATGAAAAATCAAAATATACCAATCATTTAGAGACAAGGGAGTACCTCATTTAAAGTAAGAATTGAAAAAACAAAATCCAATTCAGGACAACTCAAACAAATGCATCCATAAATTAAGAAAAAGACACATCTTCATTAGGATACAATTTCTCCCCTTCTTCCAAAAGTCTTGGAAGTTGGAAGTCGTTTTAACATCAGATAAAAGAGTACAGAACATTCATTCAATGGTTTATTCATTGACTGAAGCACAATTTAGAGCATTTGGTGTTACAATTTTTTTTCTACCATGCCTCCTGTCATCCCATGGCGTATTTCTGTGTCCAGCTACGAGCAGTTGTCTCATATTTGGCACGGTCAGTTTTGTACATGTGGGCAATTTCCGGCACAAGTGGATCATCGGGGTTGGGGTCCGTCAAAAGAGAACAAATTGATAAAAGGACCTGTGGATCGAAGAGGAGTCTTAGAACAATGATAGAATCATACAACATGACGAGTTATCATTAACAAGGACAAATGTAGGCACAATGAAACAAGCATAAGCAAAAACGGAGACAGGAAATCGATCATTGACCACGTGATAACATAGATGGTAGGAGGGAATAACATGTCAGAGTTAGCTACTTCTTGTTTTTGTTGTACGTCTTAAAAAATAGAATATTCTTATTTCACATCTTCCTAGTTTTACTTTTCATTCTCTAAAATATTAATTAGAAGTTCTTTGGCATCAAAGAAATGTCTTAACTTAATCAGGCTTTATATTTACTTCATCAAAATCTATAAGTATAGACTTGAAGTCTTGAACTAAGAAATGACTACTCATTTTTTGGTGGAGCTGCAAATTTTCGAGACTAAAGTAACAGCTTGATAGAAGACCATCACATAAAATTTATGCTTGCTAAGGAAAAGGAGGAAATAGAAGGAACAAAAGAAGAAGAAAACGCAAACCTTAGATATGGTCAATGCCGGACTCCATTGCTCCTTCAGGATATCCAAACAAATACTTCCATTGCTATTGATGTTTGGATGAAAAACTTTCGTCCTGAATGCAACCTGATAAATAGTAAAGGAAATTAAAAGGTGCACAGGTCAAAACTAAAACTAGCAAGAGTATTCGTTTGTTTAGCCTCTGATCAAGTCTCGATCTCCCAAACCAGGTAACCAAAACTATTTGCTCGTCTACAATTCTGAGATATTACATCCGACAAGTTATATTAACTTACAAACACAATAGACATTCAACAAGCTATAATAAGCCTACCTTTGGTGGCTTAAAGGGATAATCAGGAGGGAAATGAATAGAAACCAGAAACACACCACCAGCATAAGGGCTATCAGAAGGTCCCATAATTGTAGCTTGCCAGTGAAACATATCCTCAGCCACTGGGCCTGCACCATATGTGTTCGTAAGTCAACTAAGAAATCATCACTATGTTTGAGAATTGATAGTACCAGTTTACCACAGACTTAAGAATTATTATGCATACTAAAGAAGTGTAACAAGTTAATGAACTCCCCTAAACTACAATAATCTGCATTTCGACTCAGGGATAAAGGTTATAGTATATGTAACGGAGAACAATATAGAGAGAACCGAAGATCAATCAGTAAATCACAGAAACTCGTATATGATGGACAATAGAGCGAAATCAATAACTCTATTCTCATCTCAAATTTTTGAAGATAAGTAATTCTCCAAGGAAATAAAACCAATTTTCAACGTAGCTTTAGAAACTGTTCTCAATATGCCAGATCCAAATTGCAATACCATATTAAACCCATCAAAAAGGAAGAAACTAACATAGCATTAAGAAAACTGTTAGATCAACTCAGTCAAAAGAATTCAAATTCCTTCCTAAAATACTTAACCTAAAATTCATCTTATAGTCAAGCATACACAACAAAAGAACAATTGAAAAGAAGGCATACCAGCACTGCAAGATGTTGGAGGGTCCTTCTGCAGATCTTTGAGCTCCTTCAATATCCGTTTCGAAGCCATTGAAATTCTTCTTTAGCTTTAAGTCTTTTCTGAAGCTTCAGATCAAGCCACTTAGCTGCCCTAATCATAATCACCCATTTAAATCCAGCTCAAACTACCAAAGTTTGATACTTTTCATACTAATTAACAAAACATATAAACAAACAACCCAAGATATCATAAAATATAAAAAATGACCCATTTTCCAATATATACAACTAATAACTCAAGATCTATCCAAGTAAAATAAAAGAATATACAGCAGAAACTGAAAAAAAAAAAAAAGCTCACCCAACAAACAATTCATAAAATAAAGCTTCAGACAACACAATTATCCAGTTAAATCCAGCTCAATCTACTAAAGTTTCAAACTTTTGATACTAATAGGTAAAAATCCATAATAAATAACCAATAAATCTTATTTGAAGTCATAACTCAAGATCTTTCCAACAGTAATTTCAAAGAAAAACTTAAAATCATAAACAGCAAAAGAAAGCTGACCCAAGAAACAATAAAGATGGATAATAATAAACATAAATATAAAATAGTGAAAAAATAAAAGGGGTGAAGGAAAATACCTGAAGAGATTGAAAGAGAGGTTGGTAAAATGCAGAGAGGGGAGGAAATAATTGAGGCAATCTCAATCAATCTTTTAGGGAAAGGGTTAAAATTGGAAATACAAAAAAATATATATAGAAAGTGAAGATTTGTGATGAGTGGGACCGGAGATTATATATTCTACCATTTTCCTGTGGCTGTGGAAGTCGTGATTGGTCATTGTTGGCGTAGAATCAGCGATTACTTCAATTCTACCTTTTTGACTTTTAGGGTTTGTAGATTCTAAGATAGTCAACTCAGGCTCGGGAGTGATTTGATTATTCTAAAAGTTGTATGGGGCTTGCCTTCGAAATTGTTCGAATCAAGCTCGAAACTCATTTTTTGGTTATAAAAAACTCGAGTAGGAGGTCCGATTCTGCTTTAACTACAAAAAATTATATTTCATTCATATGTTATCATTATGTACATACAGTTAAACATCTAAATTTTTTTGCACGCATTTGACTGTTTGACTTAAAAAATTATCATACTTCTTATGTAAAACCATAAATAAGTGATGTAACGAATGGTTACAACACACAATAAGGAATCAAATGATTAAATCAATTAGATAATTTCACACTTTACAACCCACTCAAACAAGTTTTGACTACCAAACTCTTCCATGACCAAATTGAAGAGGAATTCCTAGAGTTTGATAAATTAAAGTTGCTTTAAAAATAATGGATTATGGAGTCTGCACATTTAATTCATTGGATTTGTTGTCATCGGAGGATGGCCGGGTGTCTGAGTTAGGCTGGCGAACCTCTTCGATCATTCTGACAACGTCGTCCATGCTTGGTCTGATATCGGGAACTTTTGCAACACAAGCCATAGCAATTTGCAGCATTTGTACCATTTCTTCTTCAATATTCTGGATCTTCAGCAATTCCACATCAAATACTTCAGCTGTCCATTCTTCTCTGACAACTGACTGGACCCATTTGGGAAGATCCACCATTTCTTCACGCCCTGGTGATTGCATTGGTTGCTTTCCTGTGAGCATTTCGAGCAAAAGCACGCCAAAGCTGTACACGTCTGCTTTATGTGTATGCTTCCGTGTTTGAATCAGTTCAGGAGCACGGTACCCTGGATACCGAGATGGAGCAGCAGGAAAGTTCATTAGAGAGGCTATACCAAAGTCAGCGACACAGCTATCCATATCTTGGTTTAAGAGGACATTTGATGATTTGATATTTCCATGAGCAAATTTTGCACCGCCCATATGATGGATATGAGCAATGCCTCGTGCTGCCCCAATAGATATCTTAACTCTCGCCTCCCAATCCAAAGGAGTTCTTTCTGTAGTTCTGCTTCCTATAAAGATAGGGCAAGAGAGAGTCAATAAGCTAATAAGATCAATGGAAGAGAGTACAGATATAGAAGGCACAGGACTACACATATAACACAGATGGAGAAAAGAAGGAAATAATAGTTACCATGCAAGCGTGTAGATAAGCTCCCATTAGAGAAGTAATCATTTACAAGGAGCTTCTCATCCTTGGAATAATAATATGCACGCAATGGTACAAGATGTGAGTGCAGACCAAGCCTCCCGATGATTTCCATTTGTTGTTCAAATTCTTTCTTCCCTACAATTACTTCTTTTAATCTCTTCACTACTACCGTAGTAGACTCCTCCAGGACAGCCTTATAAGCAGTGCCAAAGCTACCCTTTCCAAGGACTTCTGCCGACGCCCTCAATAAATCCTCAAGATCAAAATTATAGGATGTTCCTTCAAAGAAAGTGAGCTTGTTCCTATCAGGCTCTTGCACCCCGCTACCAAATTCATGTTTGGGTTTCTCACTCCTTCCACCACCAGAAGACTTGCCTTTCAGCGCACTTCCATTATCACTTCTCTTCTTCCTTAGACAGCACAAGCAAACTACAAGAATCAGAAGAAAGAGCAGAAGCGACCCCCCCACCGCAATCGCTATAACAGCACCTGATGGGAGTGGCTTCTTTGGACTTTGGTTCAGAGAACCTTCTGTTGGAGGCAGGACAGAGCTAGGCGCAGGAGAAGGAGAAGGAGTGACGGGGAGACAAGAATTCAGTGGTTTTCCACATAAAGCAGGGTTCCCCTCGAATGTAGTATTAGGGAATATTTGGAGAGAAGATGGGATAGATCCATTAAAATGATTATAACTCAAGTTTAAAGTTCTAAGGCTTGGAAGGGTGAGATTTGGGAGAGGTCCAGATAGGGAGTTATTCTGCAGATTTAGTGTAATTAGGCGAGTCAAATTTTGTAATGCTAACGGAATATTTCCAGTAAATGAATTGAAGGAGAGATCTAATATGTCAAGCTGACGGGAAAAGGAAGAAGGTATATCACCAGAGAAGTTATTATGTTGGACAAATAGGTACTGCAGCGAAGGAAGAGAAGTAACATCAGATGGAAGATTACCGCTCAAGAGATTTGAGCGCAGGCTGATGGTCCTTAAGGCATCCAACTTCCCCAGAGTGTTGTTTGGAATCGACCCAACAAGTCCAGTACCAGGAAGGCGAAGGGAAATAACCCGGGTTCCATCTTGTGAGCAAGTGATGCCAACCCATGATGAGCAGATAGGGGCAGCTGAAGTCCAGTTCAACTTCCGGCCATGAGGGACAGCATCGGCAAAATTAAGAAGTGCTTGTTTGTCTGCATCTAAGTCACCAACAGCAAGGGGCAGAAGTAGTACAATGACATAAAGCACAGTAATCCATTGACGGATGAAGCTGAATTTCATGGCGAACGACGCAAATGAAGGAGCGTGGAGAGAATATATTCCTGTCCAGATTGCAACAAAAAAATGTTACGAACATATCATTACAGCAAACTTGTAAAAATGGTATAAAAAACAATTGGATATTTGCAATTAAAGTAATTACGAAGTACAAGGCTCCATTCTATATAAAGAGCGAATATTCTTGCAAAAGTGGATATAATTTTCCAAAATGAATTTGCCTTTTCAATAATTAAATACGGCTACTAATTAAATTTGTTCAGCAAAATGATGAGTACAATAAGCAAAGCAAAAATACTTTAGAGAGCCATTTGCTGAAAAAGGGTACATTATTAATTTTCTATTTAGCTAATTTTTTGAAAAGCCAAGTTCTCCCAAGTTCAATGGTAAAGCATTAAAATAAATAAAGAATGTAACACTCACATACTCACTAAAACAAAAGTTGAGATCTTTAAGCATACAATTACAAATAAAAAGAAATTAGATTAACTTTATAATCTACTGAATAAAATCCTCAGCTGAGCTCAATCCAGAAAACTAGCAACATTTTTCTAGACCATTCAACAAAAGAAATAATAAATGCCAAATTATGATTCATATTAGTTGGGTTTGGTCAACAACTAAAGGAACACTATTGTACCGAATCCTATTCATTTTAAGACAGCTGACCATGATTCTGGCACATTACAACTATTGATAAAATTAGCATTATTAATTATTCAAGAAACTAATTTTGTGAGAAAAACTAATTCTTTTGATTCTGACTCAAAACATAGTCATGACGAGAGATGTCATATTCATATAACCGACTTCATCATAAGACTTGGTTTCGTCTTGTGATTAACATTAACACAGTTCACATGGCAACAAACAAAGGGTCATCTTAGTGTAGATCTACAATGAACCCTGCATGCAAATTTAATTGAACTATAACAAAAATAGAGGGGAAAACAAGAAACTACCTTTAAACATTTCAAAAGCTGCCCTTTTTCTTTCCTTTTCTTGGGTTTTTATATTACCAAGAATGAAGCTGAAAAAATTTGATGTGTGAGCTGTTTCTTGTTCCAGAATTGCATTCACCAACTAACCCAGAAAGGAAATGCAGAATTGTGATCAATCTGGAGATGAAAAAACTCATATTGCTTTTGAAGATTACCAAGAATGAAGAAAAAGTCTTAGCTCAAACAACAAGAAGAGGAAGAATTAGGTAATGGAAGCTAAGTGATTGGATTGGTTATTGGTAGTTTGGATTTTGGTAATAGTCTGAAGAATCTTGATTGAAGAAAGTGAGAAAAATAAAAAGAAAAGAAGAAAATAATCCTATTTGAAGTGATATGTGTGGGTAAGTACTAAGTAGTGAAGACTTTACATAGACCACAAAAAAGTCTGCAATAGTAAGACCAACCAGAAAGAACAAACTGCCAACTTTCACTTTTTTAATAAAACCACTCTACACCTTCATCACATCAACATCTATTAATTTTCAAATGTCAAATGTTCATTTCAATTTGTAAACTTTTTTGGGATTTCTATGTTAAAGATTAATAGGTTTATATATAGAACTTAAAATATGTGTTTATAGATGATTTCTTCGGATATTATTTGGTTTTATTCATACATTATGATTTGTAAATTCAGTTTAGTTCAGTTCGAGGTTCGAGCGAATTAGAAAAATAAAAATTTGATTTGATTCAAAGAGTAAAAATTCATATCAATAGTTTGATTCTTTTTTTTTGTTATAAAATGAGAAGAAAGTCGAAAAACTATAATAATTTGTTTAGCAAGTCGACGCTTCAACTGAAGCTTCATGAAATCTAAAATTAACATTCAAACGTGATTCAAACCAAGCTTTTGAACGGAATCCCTCCATTGACAAATTTTCATGTTCTTTTTATACTTTCACGTCCCTTTTTCAAGGGTCCTCATAAATTCACCCGGGTGTAACACTCGATTTCTTATTTTTAGATAAAAAGAAAAAAGAAAAGCTCCAGTGGGTCGATAGTGTGCCCTGTACCATGAATATAGTAAAGATAATTAATTAAGTAGTCCGTACTTATAAAATGATTAAGAAAGTTGGGAAAAGAATTCCGACACATGGTACCACATGCGATTCAACCAAACAGACTTGAAAGCTAAGTTGTCTACACCAAGACAGACCCTTTTTTATCTCTTTTTTTGTATCCTCTTGCTCCTAATTAACCAGACTGGCATCGATCGTTTAATCCCTCTTTCACTTCACATTTCACACACACAATTTATTTAAAATGCAACATGAATCTCCATATTATCTCATCCATCTAGTATGAGTTGTGATGATATATTTTCATAATTACCAAGTGGATTTTTTATACAACTCTTATGTCAACTATTAAAGAAAGATCGATGTCTCAATAACCTCGTGATACTTGACCAAAACTTCTAAGAGGAAGTCTTTGGTTCAAATTTCATTGAGGACAAATTTATCTCATATTTATTCTAAGTTTCAAATTTAAAAAAAGGAAATCTTTAAAAACAAAAAGACAAACACTCGGTAGCTCATTTAATAGTTCGGATGGAATAATAAGCATGTACAAGAAATTAATTTTATTGATCTTAAGCTAAGATTTAATTGGATACGCTTGAAAATAAATAATTTATGAACTTTGGTATGTAATTTTTATTTTGGGCAAATGGCTTTTGACATTGCTTATGTTTGGAAAAAAAAGTCAGTTCGATCACTCATGTTTCAAAAATGTCAATTAAATCACTAATGTTTAAAAAGTCATTCATTCGAGTTAACATGTTAGTTTTTGGAATGTGTTTCTGTCGAAACACATATTTTCTCTCATATGCACCCCAAGTTAACTCTTATTCACCCCTAAATAAGTCTAGTTAACACATTAACCCCATATTTATTAACACATTGACCCCATCTATTTCTTCAATTTATTTTCTTAAACTTACTTTTGGTTACTTTTTTTCAATTTAAACTTTCGATTATTTTTTCAATTTCTTTTTCACTTTCTTTTTCGATTATTTTTCAATTTTTCCGGTTTTTCTTTTCGATTTCTTTTTTGATTTTTTATTTCTTTCTTTAATTTTTGCGATTTTCCTAACAATTTTTTTATTATTACTGAGCAAATTGTTTGATATATACTCCCTCCGTTCATTTTTATTTGTCTTTTCAGCCATTTGCACATAGATTAAGGAAAATAAAAAGTAGTCAAAAAGTACATTGAAAATGTAAAATGACAATCAATTTAAATTATATAATTGGTTGGTTGATAAATTCGTAAGAAAAAATAATCAAAAAGTACATTGAAAATGTAAATTTACATTAATTATGCTAGAAATACAAGTATTTATAAACAAAAAATTAAGACTAGATAGACAAATAGATAAGAACAGAGGGAGTAGTTGTTTTGGCTAAATGATTCGCTTTTATCAGGTATTTTGGCTAAATGATAGCTCTTTGGCAAAGGAGTCCGAGTTTGATAGTTTTTGGAAAACCGAACTTTTTAACCAAATCGAAAAAAATGGAAAAAGGATTTAAGAAAAAATTGAAAAAGAGATTGGAAAAAGGAGAAAAAAATCGATAAAAAATTTAAAAAGAAATATAAAATCAGAAAAGAAATATCGAAAAAGAAACTGAAAAAAGAAATTCAAAAAAAAAATGGAAAAAAGATAGCAAAAAGAAATTGAGAAAAAATTGAAAAAGAAATCAAAAAAGAAATTGAGAAAAAATCGAAAAAAGAAATTAGAAAAAAGAAACCGAAAAAAAAATCGAGAAAAAATCCAAAAAAAAGTCAAAAATGAAATCGAAAAAATTGTAATATGAGGGTTGGAGTCAATGTGTTAATAAGAGTTAAATTGGATACTTATGAGAGGGAAAATATGTTTGGACAGAAATATCCTTCAAAAATCTGATAGAATGACCCGAATAAGTGACTTTTTAAACATTAGTTATGTTTAAACTAGTGTTTTTGAAACATGAGTGATCTAGCTTTCTTTCGAAACGTGAGTGCAGAAGGCATTTGCCCTATTTATTTTGTTATGGGAACTCATCATCAACATTATTGATAAAACCTTGGAACCTAGTTGTCAGCTCAGATCCTCTTTAGGCGATATATTATTCTCTTTTATATATTATTTCTATATTCTAAGTTTATAGTTAAAGAAGATTATTAGTGGTATGTTCTTAACTCTATTTGTCAGCTTCTACTCTAACGAATTATCCAAAATAAGATTTTGTAGCATATTTTTTTGTTAGTAATTCTACAGAGGATTCTCGTTGTCAAATGTGCCATAGACTAAAAAACAAATAAAATGTGCCCATTATTCTCTCCCAATCGAGTACATATATGACATAAGTTTAAAATCAAAATAGTTGGTATGATGTGACTAGAGTCTTTTTTAATAAAAAAAAGTGTAACCGTCGAATGTGTACTTAATTAACTTAGATTGACGTAATAACATGTAAACAACACTCTTCAGGTAAATCACACTAGTATATATAGATAACTCTCCTATGACGATGCGACTAATAAAGTGTTTGTAAGGAAAATCAAATTCATCTTACATAATAAATTCACCTACTCCATGCACCAACCTAGCCACTCTTGCAAGCATCTGCTTGAAGTCTTTGAAATAGGTCTCAGGACAAAAGTCATGTGAAAAAAAATATTTCACGCATTGTAAGACCCTGACTCAAAAGTGAGTGTTAGTGTTGTAATAGATTTATATGATTTGTTTGATGCATCTTCTTTTCGGAAGCTCGTCTCATATGAAATTCAATGTTAAGTGTGCTTGATTTGAAGTAATTCTAGAACGAGTGATTGCTCTAAGTTTCTTAGTGAACATGTAAGTGAGGGCAAATGTTGAGCGATTTGGCATGACTAATTGTTCTTCTAGCCCTGTTCCACTGCATAAAGGGGACAAGCTTAGTCTTGAGTAATGTCTACATACTACTATTGAAAAAGAAGAGATGGCCAAATATCCTTATGCTTCTCTTTTGGAAGTTTGATGTATTCTCAGGTCTGTACAAGGCCTAATATTAGTCATGTTGTTGGTTTACTAGGGAGATTCCAAAGTAACTTAGGAATCGCTCACTCGAAAGCTGTAAAGAAAGTCTTGAAATATCTCAAATGAACAATGAATTATATGCTCACATATCGGTAATCAAGCCACCCACAGGTTATTGTTTATTCGGATTCAGACCTTGCTGGATGTCCTAACACTCGAGTTTGCATACTTGGCTATGTATATCTCTTATGTGGAGGTGCAATATCATGAAGAAACGAAAAATCTGAGATGATAATCAGATCCACAATGATGGCTGAATATGTGGCATGTTACGAGGCTTCTATTCAGGGAACGTGGTTGCGTAACTTTGTCTTACAGTTTGGCGCTTTAAAATTGTATCTCTACGCCATTAACGCTATACTGTGACAATGAAGCTGCAACTTTCTTCTCCAAGCATGACAAGATTACTAAAGGTTCAAAACACATGGACCTCAAATACCTACTCATTAAGCAAGATGTTGAACTGAAGAAAATTGTTATCGAATATAAGTACACACTTACAGATGACAGATATATTCACAAAATGACTACCTCCAAAAACCTTGAGGGTCATACTGAAAGTATGGGTCTTGCAGATAGTTCCTAATTATTTCATTTGATATCATCTATATTATTGTACTCACAATAATTATTGAGCTCTTAATAAAATTTTAAACATCTTTACTGTATGTTTCTAATATGTATACTTTATGTTTAGAATAATGATAATGTACACCGTCTTCACTTCAAGACACAACGTGACCAATTATGTTGTTCTCATTTAGGTTTTCGCTATGAAAGTTATTAATGTTGTAGTACATGGGAGTAAATATTTTGCAAAATAATTTGTGCACGTCATGACTCTCATTTATAACTTGATTAGTCAAGACACTTATGATAACACAATAGACAAACAATTTGCATATCACGGGCGCCTTATGTTCTTAGTATAATAGATCCTTCTAAAGATCAAGTGGGAGAATGTAAGAAAAATATATTATCATATTATGACATTCAATTTAATTCAAATAATTTGAATTTAACCACATTAATATTGGTTATTAGGGTAGTTATTTATCATATTAATACTGCAGAATCGTTACGAAACCGCTAATCTAAAATCATTATTAAAACGTTATGACCGTTACAAACATTTCACCATAATTAGCTTTGATGGAGAGTTAATATTATGAATAAAATTGAGATGATGGTGATGTTTCTCTACCTATATATAGATCACTTTATCATCAAAGCTAATTATGGTGAAACGTTTGTAACGTCATAACGTTTTAATAATGGTTGTAACGGTTGCGTAACGGGTCTGCAATATTAATATAATAAATAACTATCCTACTAATGACCAATATCAATGTGGTTAAATTCAAATTATTTGAATTATTTTGGATGTCATAATTAATACAAGTACACTTAAATATAATATATATGTCGAGTGGTATACTCCAGTCATGAATTCATATATATGAAAGCATATTATCCGAAATAAAATTTTATAGCCATAAAATGAATTTGTCAAAACTAATCACGTCTAATATAGATTGCAGCATACAGAAGTAATAAAATAATGATATTATATTTATTTTAACATTCATCACAACATAGTCAATATACGTATTTATGATCAACATATTATAATTTGTTCATCTCATAATTTGGCCAAGAAATCATATAACATGCATACATCATGAGGATCATATTATCATACAAAAATCAAATCCATGTTATAATACTCACGAAAATAGTGCATACTTCATATTGAAACACTCTCTACATCTAATATAATGTGATAGAAGCAAAATAATATCCATTAGCTATTATCTATTTGTTTAGTTATTGTCATGAGGCTAAAACATATATATGAAGACTTTTTATCATTTTAATATATTTGAATGGATAATCATGTATTCAAAAAACTTGCTCTGATACCAATTGTTATTCAAAACATAAATTCTACATTATCCCAAAATCATTGAATTACATGACAATCACATCATATAAAATGAAAACCATAATTTTATACCTCCGGCTATTTAGACGCAATTGAAATGGACCGAAATACTGTTGATCCCACGAGCTTGCGTCAAAGTATGTGATGGTTTCTTTCTCTTGACCTATGAACTTCATTTTATGTGTTATTGTATGTGATGATTCCTTTTGATGGATAAAGAGATCTATATATAAGTAGAGAAAGGACCACCATCATCTCAATTTGAATCATAATATTAATTCTTCATCAAAGCTAATTATGGTGAAACGTTTGTAACGTTCATAACGTTTAATAATGGTTGTAACGGTTTCGTAATTGATCTGCAGAATTAATATGATAAATAACTATCCTACTAATGACCAATATTAATGTAGTTAAATTCAAATTACTTGAATTAATTTAAATGTCATAATATGATAATATATTATTTTTACACAATATGTCCTGAAAAGACTCGCAATGGTTTGTAAGCTAAGGCCTCATGAATTATGTCTAAAATAGTCATTTTTATGTTAAAAGTGGAAAAAATGATTTAGAGGACATCTTGGAAAAAATATGATGATTAAAGGACCAATCTAATAATTAATCGACAGTTGAAACTTGAGAGGGTAATCGGCTAAAAAGTTGTAACGTACCGACCCGATGTTGCTCGAGGAACGTCACACGCATAGTTTTGCATGTTTGCTTAAGCACGCATGGCCGTTGCACTTAGAACCTAACATTTTAATAGTTAGGTTATACTAATCTATGCACAATTAATATAATAACCGTCAATAGCTAATTCCTATAATCACTCAACAAACTTACTATAATAACCACCAAGATCTAATGGTCCAGATTTAAAGTTAGGTTTTCCTAACCCCATTAAATTAGGTTGTAAGAAAAAACTCCTTTTGAGTAATATCATTAAACTTGAAGGGAAAAATGTACGGACAACTTGTGACATTAAACTCACATTTCTGTATTATGCTTAATTTTCTCCCAGCAGACAGCCTAAATGTCGTAAAATAATTAAAGAGATAATCCCTCACGTAAAGGTTTGTTTATTTTTGTTTGATGTTTCAACTACTACACATAAAGCCAAATTAGGAACAGGGACATGTTCATACGATGGATTAACAACCAAAACCACATTATTAATCCATCTTATTATTGGTACGATATACTATATGAGGAACGAAGCTAGTAGTGTATGATAGATTTTGATTTTAATGAATTGTTTTGACTCTAATAATCATTATAAACATAATTAAGAGTTAAGACTAAAACAATTAATGTCCTATATTAACATACGGAGTCAACTAACATGATATTCATTATGGAAGAAATCAAATGGCTCTATTTTTGGATTTTTTACTACAATATTTTCTTTAAAATCTTGTTTAAAGCTACATGATTAAGGATTGACTAATCTTGTACAATGCTTAAACCTTAATATCAGTTACCAACACTAATTTATCATGCACTATTTTTTTTTCAATGGTAACTCATTAGTATAGTACCCTAACAAATGGTAGTCGATTTACGCATACTTTGGCTTAACATAATATGGACTCAAATAGTGATTAAACTATTTTGAATTTGATATTGGATTTTAACTTCATTAGGTTTGTTTTCCTACCTTCCTTCAACTGACTGATTGAATAAAGTTAATTCAAGAGCAGGTTTAATAATTTACAGAGCATGGCCTCCTGAAGCTAATCAAATGGCTTTTTAAATGAGAAATTCCTAAAAACATGACATAATCAACTCTTAGTGTTAATGGTGTTCGAAATCGACCTTGTGACTATATATGAAAAGAAGATTTAAATGTGTATAATGAGAAAGAAAAAGAGAAGTTGAGAGCCCCTTTTGTGTGTAATGTGAAATAGGGAGTCGATCACGTCTCCAGTTTAATGGCAGAATCAATTGCATCAACAGTTGTATTTTGTTGTGCCCAGAGTTGAGCATATCGCCCTGATTTCGACAACAGAGCTTCATGTGATCCCTGTTCCACCACTTTCCCATTCTCCAAAACTATAATCTGCTAACCAAACGAAAATATGACAGTTATAAGAGTGGCTTTCCTGCCTCTCTATAAACAGGCAGATAACGTAGACACTATAGCATAAGAATTTCATCATCATGTCACCGAGGTTTTACAGGTCCCATATAAAGTTATAAAAAGGTACTAGAAAGAGTTATATCTACTGTATCGTCAATTAAAATTTGCAGTTTGTCATCTTTTTCAAAAACTCCAGCCAAACATCAACAAAGCATTGTGCCATGAACAAGAATGGAATTGAAAATTGAAATACATGCAAAGTAGCCTGCTGTCAGTAGAATATTGATCTACACACAAACGGGAAGAAACATTGATGTCCAGTATGTACATGCATGCAAGAAGCACACGTACCTCATCGCATTGCATAGCAGTGGTCAGCCTGTGAGCTATGAAGATTGAAGTTCGATTACTTGCAAGGGACTTCAAAGCATTTAAGATTTCTGCTTCTGTAGTGCTATCAAGGGCACTAGTAGCCTCATCACAGAGCCTAACAGGAAGTTGAGAGAAAATATTTAATAAAATACACTTACCAGAATGAGAGCCAAAGGTGAGTCTGATGAGAAAATCTACTCAAGCTGTCTATTATATATGTGGGGTTCACTTTCATAATATAATTTAGATGAGTTCATGCAATCAATATTCTGAACAACTTAACAGCTTTGTGAGACGAAACTCCTTGCACAGAGCAGCTTAAAAATATATTTTGATCTAAACAGAAGGAAGGAAAGGTTGAATCTATCAGATTTAGAAATTGTCGCGCCGTGTTTTCATGTCATGTGGAGTCGAAGACTTTATACTCTATAGCTTTCTCATATGATGGAATATATCGAAGACTTTAAACTACCTATGCTTCTTATGTTAAACTTCATCTTGGATCAATTCTGAAACAGCCTCTCTGTTATCACAGGGGTAAGGTTGCACTTGCACAATCACCCCCCTACCCGCTTAAGGCAGGAACCTCTGTAAAGGCATTGCGGCATATGGTAATTATGAATTTTCGAGCCGTCTTCAAAGAGACACGACTTCCTAACTGTAACACGCTACTCTGAAATAGCGAAGTGATTGCTCATTAGTTAGCATCTATACTAAATGGGTATTTGGAACCAACTATTTGTATATAGCTTAGAAGGTAACTTCCTAACTGTAACACACTCCTCTGAAATAGCAAAGTGATCGCTCATTAGTTAGCATCTAAACTAAATGGGTATTCAGAACCAACTATTCTCATATAACTTAGAAGGTACTGCAAAAACACTTCAAGTTCAAGCTTTTTTTACAATGAAATTATAGGCTGTATAGGTTATATAAGCTGATTTTTTTTCCAAAAAAGCTGTTCCCCAACACTACCCTCAAAGCCTACAGATTTTGAAGGAGCTTCAATTTTTTTGCTCATTAGAGTGCATCATCGATGATAGAGTGGAGCAAAAAAGTTGTGTCAGGTATTAAGAAACGGTGGACTTACAAAATTGGAGGTGCTTTCAGAAATGCACGAGCTAGAGACACCCGCTGCTTTTCACCACCACTTAACTGTAACAGAGATATGGCACAAGTGAAGTATCATGATCAATATCGTAATAACAACATAAGGAACGTAACCACTTTATTATATGTATAGAACAAACATGTAGGACACAAGTGCTATGATTTTGGCACTCTTCTATGTGATTCATGACTTTCCTTCTCCGTTGAATATTTCATATTCCCATTTTACTCAAAGATGAAGTGACATAAAAATGTGGGATGCCAAAATCATTATCCAATAGAAATCAGAACAGTGGGGCGTGGAAATTTTGCCCCATGAATATTAACACAGTGAGCCCTCACAAGAATTGAACCGTGGATATTAACAGATCATTTAGGCACACACTTGACAGGTCAAAAGAGTAAACCATTATCAAATAAATAATCAGTATCCACTTCAAACTCAATACATCTAGGTAGGTTAATTAAGATGTTTCGGCATGAGAACTGAATCCAGATGACATGCAGTGAAATAAAGGAATAGACAACTTGGAAGCATTACAGTCTGTCAAATGCATACAATGAGAATCTCTGTTTTCTGTGAAACCATCAGTTCTCGATGACTGCAGACAAGATAAGAGAAGATATAAAAATTTGCATACAAACCTTAAGACCCCGTTCTCCAACTAATGTTGAATACTTCTCAGGAAAAGTCATGATGGTGTCATGGATTGCAGCCCTTCGAGCAGCATCATAAACCTACATAAGCACCAAATAAGCATACAAGATAGAATAGAGTAGTAATTATTTAATTGACCAACCTCCTCCTCAGTGGATGAAAGGCGACCATACTGAATATTATGAAATATGGTATCATTGAACAGGACCTGTCAAGAAAACAATGTGAAATGCACAGAATCGAAGTGTTTATCAACAAAGAAATGTACAGAAACAAGTAACAAGAGACAGAATGATGGAACCACATATTTTTTATAAACAAACTCACCGTATCTTGTGGCACGACACCAATAGACATACGAAGGCTCTCCAAAGTTACTGTTCGAATGTCTTGACCGTCTATCGAAATCTATGGGAATCAGAAGCATGTGCATTACACAATCGTTATTTTTTCAAACAACAACGATATATATGGAGAGATGTTACTCGATCATGATGGAAGTGTTGCAGTAATTACTATAAAGTATAAAGGCATGGCCATTTTTTCTCTCAAACATTCATCACAGGCTTATGTGGTGCTCATCAAGTAATTTAGTTGACGGGGATTGGGGCCTCTCGAAATTACTCATACTCAATTAAAGATGAGACAGTTACCACTTACCCTGAACATTGATCCACATGAATCCTATGTAACACATCTTAAATACTGATTGCAAACCTAAGCATCTCAAGCCAGATTAATGGCCAAATCCAACATATTCATAATAAATCAATACTATTAGCCTTGGCTAGCTGATATAGAAAAATAATTACTTTTCAATAACAATTCTGAAACTACTTCATAATGGACTTTTAGTTTCACTTTATGCTGAAAATAACATTCATGATATCTTAAAGAATCAGTATGTCACTGCACTGATATGCTAGAATGTAATACACTTACATTTCCAGAATGGCTGTCAAAAAACCGGAAGAGCAACCGAAAAATTGTTGATTTTCCTGCCATAGTAAGTCTCTTGAGTAAGTAGAATAAAGGATGGAAAAGACAGAATACTAGGTCGGGAATGCCAATTTACAAGTGCAGAGAACAAGATTTTAACTAAGACCAAGACTGTCACTTTTTATCGTAATTAGGGCGTTGATGATTGTGGATATGCTATTATCAACTAAAAAGGATAGAACTATTGAAACGGTGTTTATATTTTGGAATAAAGTGGCTATCATAGCAAGGTCAAATGTATGAACCCAGACATGTCCATCTAAAAAATCAATGAAAAGGTGGAGTCAGAGTTGTGAGAACTGAAGCTCAAAATATACATAATCTAAAATGAAAATTTGGTCAAACTCTTAGGTAGAGATTTAAAAGGTAGGCTTACCACTGCCACTCGTTCCAACAATTGCAACACTCTTCCCAGCTGGTAGAACAAAAGATACACCATCAAGAATCTTCCTTTCTGGCAGATAACTTACATGTTCAAGAGAGTGAACAGACAAGTACAAATTGCACAATCCTTGTGTCAGATAAACTGTTAACACCAGAAAGAAGTCATGCATCCTAGATGCTAGATGCTCACAGTTAACTCATCAACGAACATAATAAAGTGGATCCTAACACATTAGCAATTCGAAATATTTTTTTTAACGAAAGATAATTCAGTGGAAAAATACCAAGTTTCCCAGCTAAAGAAAGTAGAATGATGCAACAGATTGACCCAAGAAATTTCTAAATTTATTATCATGCACCAAAATAGTAATAGAGGAACAAAATTAAAATCAAGATATAGCAGAAGTGTTTTATCTAAAACTTACATTTGGAAGCTAAGAAAATCGTTACCAGAATAGAACAACCCAGGAGTGTTACACCTATATTTTTCATGAGTTTTGTTTTCTCAAGAACCATCATGAATACATAGGCATGCATGGATACGACATTTGCTCGAACCATATGAAGAGAAATGGTTCATAGTTTGACTTGACAACATGTGCCAATGCCTCTAAAGAAGCTCTGACCTAGGTGGGGTTAGGGACCTGGATTGTACGCAACCTAACTCTTGTGATAACAGAGAGGTCTCCGAATTGACCCAAGATGAAGTGCAAAGACTGTCAACTACTTCACAATAACTAAGAATAGTGCAATGTGCATACACTACTTGATGCATAAAAACACAAACCTGAAGTGAACATTGTCGAACTTAATGCTACCACCTTTCAACTGCATAAACTTTGCATCGGCGGCATCTTTAATGTCAGCCTTTTCCTGCAGCCAAGAAAGTTCAAGGAATTTTTTAAGAAACAGATGAATAAGATAATAATAATAATCAAATATGACAATGCAAATGGCTGGCTGATGTTAACAGTGCAGTTGCATAAGTTATTGAAACTAATAAAAAACAACCATAACTTTTTTTTAATGGCACATGAGATCACCTGCTTATTCTTTACATCTTGTTTAGATGCAAGTATTTTTTGCTTCTCACTGGAAATCAATTTAAAACTATGAATTTATAAAATATTAAGCAACTGAATTAAAAAAATTCTTCTGAGCAGTGGCACCTTTAGTATACCTCAAGCAACTGAAACATGGATTTCATATCTACAAGACTTTGTATGGTCTCACGATAGACGCCCCCGAGGAAGTTAAGAGGGAGAGAGAGTTGAAAAAGAAGTCCATTCACCATCACCTTGATATAAAGAGTAATACACTGTTAGCCACCAGAACTGAAGAGATAAATACTTGTTAAGTGAGAGGCAGATGCACTACCAGATCACCGACTGTCATCCCACCACTCATAATTCCATTTGCAGATAACACCATGGCTGCAGATAGAGCTATACTAAATGCAACACTTTGTCCAAAGTTCAAATATGCAAGACTGTGTTGAGTTTTTAATGCAGCATTCTCATATCCTGGAAGTCATAAACATCAACAATTATAATCTGATGAAAACTTATAGAATTAAATATCTTTCAGGATAAAATTAATTCACATAAAGTAGCGCAAATATTTCTAAAAGCAGTTCTATGTAATCCTCATTGTTAAAACATTTTCAGGAAGATATTATCATTCACATCAGTCATTGTTCTGTATCATGGAAAAACTAAAATATACTTATCTAAGAGTTCTACATATAAAGTCATATAAAGATGGAATTCCAATTATATTTGTTGGCCTCAACACTCGATCTCTCTAAGGGATGTGGGAAATAACAATATAGTGCATAGAAACCTTCCAGAAGCCAATGTTATAAATTTGTGACTCATTTGGATGGTATCTGATCGGCAAAAGGGATATGTAATTGCTCTACCAGGACAAAAGAAAATGAACCTTAAGTTAGTTGACTTTTACTAACGTACTCTAACGAGATCTTCAGGTCCTTCCCATTACTCTACTGGCATCCCCACATACTTACTAAATTGATCAAATCTTAAAAACATATAAAGCGTGTTTGGCTTATATTAATGACTATTAATTTCTTTATTTTTATTTAGTTTCCTCCTTTTTCTTCCATAACGAAAGGGGGAAAATCTCCTACAAAATGGTAAGGAGGGAGTAACAGAATACACCAATGCCAATAGAAAACACGAAACTGTTGCAGTTCAACTTAAACGACAGGTCTGTTGTATATTTTTTTATATACTTAATGTGTAGGCAACTCTGTCTTTTGGTATGAGACTCAATTTTCAAGAAGGAGGCCTCTTTCAATTTTCACGAAGACCTTGCATCAGTATCTCAATTTCAATTCAAATGTGGGCTTGACTAAGACCCCATGTTCCAAGAAATATTTACCATTAGAAAAGATAACTATATAAAGAACATACTCCCTCCATCCCATTTTGTTTTTCCATTTTACTTTTGCACAAAGTTTAGAAAAATTCAAAATCATCTCACACTACTCCATTTTCCCTCCACAAATTTTGACTAAAGAAGAACCAATTTTGAGATTTCTATTTTGGGAGAAGTGGGCAAATAAATTGGGACGGAGGGAGTACCATTTTTGCTCTAGTATACGACATATATCACTTTCTAAGTAACTGTGTCAATGGTCTTACGGTAATGGTTGAAGAAGCTCTCAACCTAATGGTAAAGTAGTAGGTGGGTAAAAGGACAAATATAGTCTTAGAGAACACATACTCTTGAGATATTCATCATATTTTTCTGCTTCAAACGATTCGTTGTTGAAGTACTTCACTGTCTGAACAAAGATATAGACCAAAAATGTTTTAGTATGTAAGAGAAAACCAAGATGTAGCTATCCAAAGAACTATAAAAGAAGGATATTGAAAGGATATATAAAAATTAGATAAAATAATAGGCAGACCGAAAAGAAAGAAAGAAAAAAAAGATTATAACTGCATACCTCATAATTAATAAGAGAATCAATTGCTCTTGTACTGGCATCATTATCAGCCTTGTTCATGATCTTCCTAAATTTGGTTCTCCACTAGAAAAGACAAGGCAAAGAGACAACCATAATTACAGTGAAAAGAAACAACACTTGCAAGAAGTGAAGTCCTGGTTGAAAACAAAATAAAAAGGGTGTGTAAGTGAATAATCCCTCCTTCCCACAATAAAAACAACAAAGTACCTGGGTCACTGCCAACGTGAATGCAATATATGCAGCAACTGACAAGGAAGTGATCCATGCAAATGGCGCTCCAAATTTATATGCAAGAATACCTGATACCATTGAGATCTGCAAGCTTTATGTAACAGATATTTAGCAGCTGACTATGTTTGTTTTTCGAAAGTAAACTAATGTAATATATTGAAAAATCCAGGCTTAGGCATTATAGAAGTTCAAGATAGAGGCGAAATCTAACATACCTCTAGTAAAGTTGGAACAACATTGAAAAGCATGGATGACAATATAAAATATATAGCTCGGCTACCACGATCAATAATCCTATTCAGACCACCAGTTTCTCGACTGCAAATTTATAAATGGGGTACGTATAAAACAATGCATAAATTAAAATATAAATGTTACGCACTTAGGCAGTAAGTATCCTAACAAAAGCAAAAATATACTTGATGTGCATACAAATCGACATTGCCAGTCATAGTATAGTCGACAGAATTGAATAAACAACATTTTTCTTGGAAGTAGTACTTAGTTTCTATTTGAATTGCCTACTTTTTGTTATAATTTTGCTCAAGAATAATGAAATATCTCCTTGACTATTATTTTCCAACGTGCTTATCATACTAGATTAGTATAGTTTTACAATTTTGCAACATTCTATTTGTTTACCCAAATTAGAGTATAACAGAAAATGAGAAAGGATCTCCATTAGAGATTGCTAGGATTTGCTTAACATGACGGATATGAAATACATCAAAAAAAGAAAAAGGGTTAACTATAACAGAAAATGAGAAAGGATTTTTGTTAGAGATTGCAGAACCGTATCTTCAGTCTGCCGAAATAAGTTCATATTATATGCATAAAATCCAAAATTGAACTATGAATATATATTATAAGTTGTCATGCCAGACTGCCTGATCACAGCAGACAGAAAAAAGCAGACATTGACTACAAATGGTCTCAGACTTGCTCACTTATTCAGAAAACTCATGAGTATCTAAGAGACAACATTAACATCAACATACCCTAATGCCTTTAAAGAGGCTCCGGCCTAAGCTGGGTAGGGGGGGGGGATGAAGGGATCAGGTAGTATGCAGCCTTACCTCTGTGATAACAAGGTGTCATGATATGAGGATATGCAAGGATCAGGAGACAATCACACACACAGGGCAGATAGTACTATCAAGGGAAGGGGCAGTACTATCAGGAAATTGCCAGGAAATGACAAATCAAGAAAGGACAGTGAAGGAATAATTCTGTTTTCATTTCAACCAATGATGTAATTTACATTTCTGAATTTCAGTATTTACATTTGAGAATTCTAGTACTACAAGACCTTTATAAGGCAAATGTATGAGGATCACATTTTCTATGAATGAAAATCTAAATTCTCCACTCTTTTCTCTACTCTCTTCTTGTCTACTACATTTCTCCTCTGTATCTTCTCTGTTTGCCTTTTAGTCTGAACCCTAGTTGTAGCCATATCTTACACTTGGTATCAGCCACTCGACCCTCACCTGACCACCACAGAAAACACACCACCATGGCCAAAAACACACAGACAAAAAACCACCCATCTATGGATGATATCCAGCTTTTGCAAGGTCAACTTCACACCCTGCAAGAGACTGATTCACAACTCCATAATGAAATCCAGGACATTAAATCAGCCATGGCAGACATTAAAAACCTTATAATCAATCAACATCAAGCCTCCAACACCCCTGCATCTAGCTCCATTCATCAACACCCACAGCAAAATCCAGAAAAAAGACATATTGATCTAACAACTCCTGATAACACACCATACAGACCTAAAGAACCTGATGGAATCCTACCCAAACCAAGCAACTATCCACAACCAACATACACCCCTGAAGCTGCAAACACATCCCATTTCTTCCAAAGGACTGAAGCTCCCAGAAATCAGGGAGTAAGCTTAACACCCAAAATCCATTTTCCCAGGTTTGATGGAATAAATGCTAGGGCATGGCTCAGAAAATGCACAAGGTATTTTACTCTAAATAACATACCTGAAAATCAATATATAAACCTAGCTGCAATGCATTTTGACAGTAAGGCTGAGGTGTGGTTTAACTCCTACTCACAACAGTTCCCTAGGGCTACATGGCCTGAGTTTACATATGCTCTAGCTGATAGGTTTGATGAACTTAAACCTACTAACATCATTGCTGACTTTAATAAGTTAGTTCAAACAACCTCTGTCAGTGAATACATTGAATCCTTTGAAGAGATGCAAGGATTAATGATGAATCTAGGGAGATTCTATGATGAGGTTTACTGGATAAGCAGCTTCATTAGTGGTTTAAAGGAAGAAATGCAAGCTAGCATAAAGATGTTTAATCCTATGACACTGACTCAGACTTTTGAACTAGCTAGAAATTGTGAAAAACAGTTAGTTACTATAGCTTCCAAATTCAAACCTCCCATGTACAAACCCTTCAGACCACAATACCAAAATACACAAAAAACAACCTACAATCCCCAAGCATCCCAGCCAAATCAAACATTCCAAAACCTCCACTCAGCTCCTAACCCTAGTCACCAACTGCTGCCTAGGAAAATGCTAACTGCTACTCAGATGCAAGCAAGAAGAGACAAAAACCTTTGTTACAATTGTGATGAGACCTTTGCCCCAGGTCATCAGTGTAAGCAAAGGACTTTGTACCTAATGATGTCAGAAGAAGAAGAGCATTTGGCACTAATTCAGGGCATAGAACAGACACCTCCTGAAATCTTGGAGCAAGACCTAACACAGGAAGCAGAAGTTTCAATAAATGCTTTAGCTGGTCCAAATAAGTTGTCTACATTCAGGTTACAAGGCACAAATGGGAAGCATATAGTGCATATCTTGGTAGATACTGGGAGCACCCATACCTTTTTGGATGAAACTACTGCTCATAAACTGCAACTTCAACTAATTGAAGCTCCTCCATTGATGGTGAATGTAGCAAATGGAGACAAACTATGCAGTTCACTCATATGCCCTGAATTCACTTGGAAAATTCAAGGTTACACATTCAAGGCTGATGTGAGAATACTTAACCTTGGAGCTTGTGAGATGGTGATTGGAGTGGATTGGTTGAATATGTACAGTCCAATTGAGCTTGACTTCAAGACAATGCAACTTACACTCACACAAGGGAGCAATAAGATCAAACTACAAGCTACTCCCTTAAGGAATGATGTGCAAATCATTGGAGCAAAACAACTCTCAAAGTGGATCAAAAATCCAGCATCATCATCAATATCACAGTTGTTTTCTATCCAGCCAGCTTCCCAATCTCCATCATTACTGGAAGAGCATAAATGCAGCCCTGAAATAGGCAAACTCTTGCTACAATTTCAAGATGTCTTCCTACCTCCCCAGGAATTGCCACCTGTGAGACACACTGATCACAAGATCAGCCTCAAGCCTGAAGCCTCACCTAGGAGATTTCCCCCTTACAGGCACTCACATACACAAAAGTTGGAGATAGAAAAGATTGTATCAGAACTCCTGGCTGCTGGATTTATACAGAAATCAGATTCAGCATTTGCATCACCAGTCATACTAGTCAAGAAAAAAGATGGCTCTTGGAGATTCTGTGTGGATTACAGGTATCTCAATGAACTCACTATAAAGCATGATTTTCCAATTCCCTTGGTAGATGATCTACTTGATGAGTTAAGCCATGCTACTGTCTTTTCCAAATTGGACCTTAGATCAGGATATTATCAAATAAGAATGAGTGCAAATGATATCCCTAAAACTGCATTCAAAACACATGAAGGCCATTATGAGTTCCTTGTGATGCCATTTGGATTAGCTAATGCCCCTGCAACTTTTCAGTCAATTATGAATGAGGTGTTTAGCTCCTATTTGAGGAAGTTTGTATTAGTATTCTTTGATGATATCCTGGTGTATAGCAAAGACAACCATAGTCATTGTCAGCACTTGTATCAGGTTCTGAAGCTACTTAGAGCAAACAAACTATTTGCTAAGCCATCTAAGTGTGCTTTTGAGCAGCCTTTCATTGAATATTTAGGCCACACCATATCTGCCAGTGGAGTTCAGGCTGATCCACATAAGATTCAAGCAATGACTACTTGGCCTACACCTCACAACATCAAGTCCTTGAGAGGCTTTCTAGGATTGACAGGCTATTACAGAAAATTTGTCCAGCATTATGCAATACTAGCAAAACCACTAACTAGTCTGCTTAAGAAGGACTCTTTTGTGTGGACTGAGGCTGCTACTGCAGCTTTTAATACATTGAAGGAAGCAATGTCATGCACCCCTGTCTTAGCACTACCTGATTTCAGCATGCCATTTGTGGTAGAGACAGATGCTTCAGCCCAGGGCTATGGGGCAGTGCTTATGCAATCTCAAAGGCCTTTAGCTTATATAAGCAAGGCATGGAATTCACTTCAGCTGGGAATGTCAGTATATGAAAAAGAATTACTTGCTATTGTCTTGGCAATTAATAAGTGGAGACACTATTTGATGGCTGGGAAGTTCATCATAAGGACTGATCAACAAGCATTAAAGCACTTGTTAGAGCAGAAAGTCACTACATACCTACAACAAAAGGCAGTGGCAAAACTCCTTGGATTGGATTACACCATCCAGTATAAACAAGGAAAGGAAAATCTTGTAGCTGATGCCCTCTCAAGGAGACAACACTTTCCAGCTGAATTACAAGCTATATCTGTTGTCCAGCCCACTTGGATGACTGAAATAACTGGCACTTACTTAAAGGATAACTCAATACAACACATTTTAGCAGCCATACTAGTCAATCCTGCTGATTTCCCTGATCACTCTTACAAAGAAGGGATATTGAGGTACAAGAATAGGATAGTTTTGGGCAATGATCAAGCTATGAAACAAAAGATTATCTCAGCTCTCCATGATTCACCTGCTGGAGGACATTCAGGAATAGCAGTGACAAGCTCCAATGTTAAATCACTGTTCTATTGGAAAGGTTTGAATAATGACATTGCCAGTTATGTATCTTCTTGCATCATCTGCCAGAAGAACAAGAGTGAAAGAGTGCCATATCCAGGATTATTACAGCCCTTGGTAATCCCTGATAAAGCTTGGAATGAGATATCAATGGACTTCATTGATGGACTGCCACAATCTCAGAAAAAGGACAGCATCTTGGTAGTAGTGGATAGATACACTAAATATGCTCACTTCATAGCATTATCTCATCCCTACAATGCTCATATGGTGGCCCAGCTGTTCTTAGACAATGTATACAAGCTACATGGAATGCCTGCCAACATTGTTTCAGACAGAGATAGGATGTTTTTGAGTGCCTTTTGGAATGAATTATTTACAAAATTAGGTACAAAACTGAGCTATAGTACATCCTATCATCCTCAGAGTGATGGCCAGACTGAAAGGGTTAATCAATGCTTAGAGAGCTATTTGAGATGTATGTGTAGTGACAGACCACAAGACTGGCATAAGTGGCTTCCCCTGGCTGAATTTTGGTACAATACAAACTACCACTCTAGCTTGAAGATGACTCCTTTTGAAGCACTGTATGGATACAAACCTCCACTATTGATTGGATCTCCCTATATGCAACAGCTGCAAACTGAAGCAAAGGACATGGTGGAGGAAAGGAAGAACCTCACTAATCTAATCAAGGAAAACTTGAGGCTGAGTCAAGACAGGATTAAGAAATATGCAGATGCTAGGAGGACTGAAAGAGTGTTTGAGGTGGGAGACAAAGTCTATCTCAAACTACAGCCTTACAGACAGAACTCCCTGTCTTTGAGAAGGAATTTGAAATTGGCAGCAAGATTCTATGGTCCATTTGAAGTGTTGCAGAAGATTGGACAAGTAGCTTACAAGTTAAAGCTACCTAGTGATTCCAGGATTCACCCAGTGTTCCATGTTTCATTGCTGAAAGCACATGTTAAGAGGCAGTCTACTACAAACACTGAGTTGCCACAAGTACTTCCAGATGGATCATTTCCAGTCTTTCCTGTGGCAATACTAAAAAAGAGAACTATCCTAAGAGGAAGGGTGTATGTCTACCAACTGCTCATTCAATGGAGCCATTCTTCTCCTGATCAAGCTACCTGGGAAGATTACCATTTCATTTGGAAAAAATTCCCAGCTTTTCTTGGGGTCAAGAAAATTCATAGGAGGGGGGAATGTCATGATATGAGGATATGCAAGGATCAGGAGACAATCACACACACAGGGCAGATAGTACTATCAAGGGAAGGGGCAGTACTATCAGGAAATTGCCAGGAAATGACAAATCAAGAAAGGACAGTGAAGGAATAATTCTGTTTTCATTTCAACCAATGATGTAATTTACATTTCTGAATTTCAGTATTTACATTTGAGAATTCTAGTACTACAAGACCTTTATAAGGCAAATGTATGAGGATCACATTTTCTATGAATGAAAATCTAAATTCTCCACTCTTTTCTCTACTCTCTTCTTGTCTACTACATTTCTCCTCTGTATCTTCTCTGTTTGCCTTTTAGTCTGAACCCTAGTTGTAGCCATATCTTACACAAGGAGGCTGTTTTTAAATACAAAAGAGAAACCGAGGCTTTATGATTTATGAAGGTGATAACTTAAGATACCTTAGATGATATTGCAGATCAAGTTCATGGAGATGTGAAAACACCTACATAAAATATGAGTTGTGTCAATATTTCAATATTAGGGAGAAAGGTGCAATATAATACAGATGATGTAGGTGAAGGAAAGAAAAATAGAGAAAATGAATAATTTTTTCTCTATTGATTTTCCTAAAACGACTAGGGACTGTCTTACCTTCCTAGAAACTGAACGAATTGTTCGCAGAGCTACCTTGGAGAATATAACCGTTCGCAGTTCTGTAAGAAGACCATCATAGAACAATGAAATCCACTATAAGCTAACAACACTATGGCTCACATTTAATTCTATCCAGAAAGGGGACAAGAGAGAAGGCTTATGTAAATAAATTATGTGATTTGCAGCTGATTAAACACAAGCTTAGCAGTAACATCAGAGTGAAGTACCGTTAAAAGCAACTGTCCCTGTTCTGGCAATACCATAGCCAACTAAAACAGCAGCCGGGCTCCAGAAAACAGCTAAGGCAGTTGAATTAGCAGCAGTGAACTCAGCAAGAGCAGTAGTGTTGCCTGTTGTTGTCGTTAACCAGTCAATAGCCAATTTAAACAAAAAAGGCACTTGGACATTCAACACCTACATGTCCAACAAACATATAGATATATCTTAAGCCCTCATCAACCATTTGAAAATTACTTGAGACTTATTAATTGTGATATCACACTAAGAAGCTTTTATTTTTTCCTAGTCACGAGAATGAAGAGCCTCAACCCTTCACAATCTCGATAAACTAATATACTCAACAGGTAATCATATAATAAGCATAAATGCTTAATCCATCCAAATTCTTCCTTCCTAACCTTTGCACCAACTAGTAGGATCAATGCAGCTACAACTCGGATACGAAACTCATAATTGTCCCTCATCCACAGGTACTGTGCTAAAGTCGCAATTATTTTCGTGTTAGGAACTTTCTCTGCCGCATCCGTTGCACTATTAATACCATCCATGTTCTGCTTTT
This sequence comes from Echium plantagineum, assembly GCA_003412495.2. Lineage (NCBI taxonomy): Eukaryota > Viridiplantae > Streptophyta > Magnoliopsida > Boraginales > Boraginaceae > Echium > Echium plantagineum. Next base: position 17,552,943 of record CM016561.1, on the reverse strand, counting down.
GCTTCTCCACCACTGGCTTCTTCCCTGTTCCATCATTACCATCTCCCACAGCTGTTGAAAACAACGCGCCGTCTTCTCCATTTACTGCCAACTGATCAAATTTCAAAATTACTACTCCAAACAATCCAAAACAATATTAACCACAAAAGGATACTCCCTCCGTCCCAAAATATAGTCATGCGTTAATTTTGATACTCAACTATCTGAACTCTGAGGACTATAATACAACTGTCGAAGTTTATTACTTTTAACCATTGAATAACAAACCTGACAAATTCCTTGAATGTAGGAAGTATATAGACCATACAAAACTATTATTTATTTCTGTATTTTGATGATTTTGAATTTCGATATAGGTTGTCTTATATTTGTGAAATAAATACCAAAAGTAATATTGTCAACATAATTTAGTATTAAAACTACAAAGTTCGTTACTTTTAACCATTCAAAATCAAAATAGGCAATTTTTTGGGAGAAAGTAACTATAAAACCACCAAAATAGGTACAACCTTCAATTCTTTTTAATTTATGTTTTCACCTTCTTATTTCATTTTTTATACACATCATAGAATTTGTTATTGCAAATATTTTCATAATATTCTTTTTTTGAATTTTTTTTAACTTGAATTGGAAGGAACAGTATATGTATAATACAAGTACAGTATTTACTATTTACATTGTTTTGGGGCTTTTTTGAAGGGAAATCAGAAAGGAAAGCTTTGGGGTTATTCCATTTGGTGTGTTTAGTGACAAGAATCTTCCTTTTGATGAATAAAGATTGATGCAACCCATTATGCAGATAGCGTTGACTTTTGCTGCTGATAGTTTTGACTTTCTTGGAGGATGATATAGAGGTTGTAGTAATGGAATTCGTTGTTGCTTTGCTGATAATAACTACTCCATGAGGCTTATAGCAATGGTGAGAAATTGGTGCTTGCATTTGAAGAAGAAGTGAAATAGTAGTATGGATTTTGCTATGAAGGTGTTTGCCAATATGCTTGGCTGAGAATAGTTTCTGTTTCTTGGACTTCTCAGTTGTCTTGATCTTTTCCGATGGAAAAAACAAAGAACTCGAGTGTGTTTTTTTTGCCGATACGCGTGTAAACGGGCGACTATGAAAAACTTGACTCGGCTCAAAATTTTCGATTTGAAAAGATCGACTCGATGTAGTTCCCGTTCAAGAGCAAACTCATTTTCATGTTCTGCGTTCGATTTAGTTCCCGTGCAAGGGCGAACTCATTTTCATGTTCTGCACAACTCAAATCGAATTGAAAGTTCAATTCTGTTCGAACTACACAAATTTATGCTTTTGAAAAAGCAATATTTTTTCATATTATATTGATAAAAATTCAAAAATTCCTTCGCACTTAAAACCTAGAACTTTTGAAATGTTTCGATCATAATCAAACTTCGATTGCTTCGATTTGTTTGAACCTCAAATCGTTCTGTTCGAGCCGAACTCAAACATATTCAGGTTCAATAGAGTTCAACTAGGCATAGAGGCTCACATAGTCACATATCTTAAAGAGATTGTTTAGGCAAAGATATTGACTGTAAGGAGATAAATTTTTTTGAAATACTGATAAATGCTCTCATGAGGTTAACTCATCATATTTCGTCCAAAATTTCTCCACCACAAATTATGATATGTGCCACTTGACGCAAACTCACATAGTCCAAAAGTGTCTTTTAATGACATATAGCACAAATTAGGCATAAGTTATGTCACATTGTATGGTATGCATTCTTTGGGCTCTAGACTATTGTAACAATGTGTGATTCCTGTAAATTCTTTGCAAGTTCTGAAACCGTGGTCTATAGTATCTGGCCATATAGCGTAGCTGTCAACGGCGTTCTAGTTGATTCATGATTGTTTCGGTCCTTCCATAGTTTCAAATTTGTAGTGGATAGATCTTCATCCCTTAGCCTTACTCGCTGAGATTTTGAGATATAACCTGCAGCATCATTAATTAAACATGGTCCAGTTTTAGGGCAGGTCCATGCTACATGAGAATACAATGATCTTCACATATGGAAGGACCCATACTGCCTGCAGTTTTCACCAAAATCTTAATCCATAGTTTACCTCAGATATTAAGGGCTGTGCATTATCTGCCCAGCTTGGTGCCCATCTCGCGGAAGATTGCCCTTCTGATAATCCATCCCTCAAGGACTTCAAAGTTTTGCATCCATCTGGAAAGTCCTTAAACAGCATCTGCAAATGATCACCATAAAACTCAAATTTTAGGATAAAAGATACAATTTTACAAGACAGATTTTCTAGAATGTGTCCTAAGGGCACATGTTAAGAATCAAAGTTGAAAATATATATAACACCTAAAAGACTAAGGCTTATATAATGCCAAAAGAGGTCAGTCAAATTGCAGTAACGAAAATGGACTTTGGAATTCTTTGTAAAAGACTTGGTGAAATCTATAGGCAACATTTTCAGTTATCTAAGGTTGAGAAAAGTACTAACTTACCATAAACTCATCAGCTAGTTCAGAGGAGGATGAGAAGAGGAGGCCATTTCTGTCGACTTCTACAAGCTCATTGATGCTTTTAAAATCAAGGACAGTCAGAATCCAACATTTCTTTCAACAATGACTACCTATGCTTATTTATAAAGTCAGCAAAGCTTACCAAGAATATGAAACAGCACAAACAGGTAGACAGCAACCGAACATATCTACAACCTAGTAACACAATTGCGAAGAGTAAGAAGCAGCATGTAAATATGAGCACATTGGCAGATCCCTTTTCTTAATACCCTAATTCTCCTTTCATCTGGAGCATAAGAGTCTTTTAGGTTTAGGAACTAAAAAGATGCACCTTCATTGGCAAATCTAACCCTGATGAGGATGTATGCAGGCATACACCAAGATCTGCAGATCCTGTATACAAATAAAGCCAGAATTATACATGCTTATCTTAGGTTCTCACCAAAAACTAGTAATTACTGGTTTACCTAATAGTAGTGGATAATCCTCTGCAGACAGCCACATCGTGCGAAAAGCAACACGCTTTAGGTCTAGTTTTCTAATTTTGTGTTCATATTTCTCCTTTTCAGGCCCTTTGCCTTCATGTCATGCAACAAAAGATAATTAATATGTGCATTTTTTCGTAAAAATAGTAGTAAAAATAACTATTATGAGCTCGCACTAGAGCAATTACCAGTTATGATAAATAATAATCTGGGGTACATAAATTGCTTTCCTTCAGAATAATCTTTCCAAATATTTTCCTCCGCTTCTGATCCATTCTCTTTCAACAAACCAGCAACCCGTCTATCATACATAAGTGCAGCTTCCAAGAGAATGCCGAAATCTTCATCTGGGGTCCTATATACCAACACTGATCAACATGGTTTATAGTGTAAATATCACATTGAACATAACATCTAAACAAAAAAAGGTCAATAGTGAGACATTGTTAGCAGCAAACTAGTGAAATAAAGAACTTTTTCATTACAATAAAAGACTTGAAGGTGTATTAAAAAAGATGAAAGATATTCAGCATATCACAAGAAAATTGGTCAATGACCTTACCTTATGTTTCAAACTGAAGTATCTGAATTAATAAATGGAGGAAGAAAAGACATTTTTCTGATAAATTCATGTCTTACCACAATTGGAAGGAAGCTACATACAATAACTATCTATATTACCATCAAGCTATCACTCTACCAAGTAAACCCCATGAAAATCTCACAAACCATCCACTCATAGCTTGATCCCTTATACTGATTATTGAACCCCATAATTAACAAATTGTTTGACAACTCTGTTCTTTCAAATTTAGTTAGGCAGAAGACGATACTGTTAATCACATAAAGCAAACGGAGGAAGTGCACATGGGTTGATGGAGCTGTTTCAAGAAGTGGGCACCACATAAGAACAAAAGTATTAAATATAAACCTCTTAGCCTGTCTCCTTAGTATCAACAAACAACAAGAACAAAGATTAGGAATAGAAATTTATCTGGTTTAGAAGATCTCCAAGAATTTAAGACTTCCCAAAAGAGAGACAATGTGCAGGAGATAATATTTGAGAGAATAGTTGCACCAGACTCACCAACTGGTACTGCTAACAATCACTGCAGGTCTGTTGCTGTTCAAGGATATAACGTTGCCCACCTTCCTTGTTACTAATGTTTCATCTGGCTCGGTTTTCCTCATCACTACAAGATGGGAGCAAATGAAAGATTATGTAAAATTAAACTCTGTCGATGGCATCTTTTTTGTTTCAACTTAAAATTAAACAAAACAAGAAAGAATACTAGAGTTACCTTCACTTATGCAATCTCGAGGACCATATGACTGGCTGAGGTTTTTCTCGATCCTGCAAAACAACTAAAAGCACTAATTGGCATGTATTTCTCAATTTTTCTCAAATTTTCGGATCGAGGGTGCTCGAATTACCTGATGCTTTTCTTCCAAGGAAGCAGGTCGAAAAAACTCCGGAGGCTGATCATAAAGAACAGTGGCCCTAATATTATTTCAGACAGAGAAGAGGAGATAAGAGTCAAAAAACATAAGGCAGTCTGTGTTTCAATTTTACTATCCCACTCTTACTCTATTCCCCAGTTTTGAGCTAAATCATGTTGCATCGCCTTTGTCACACATAATGAACCATCTGCCATCTTCCCATAATGCTTTTCTATCCTGCAAATGTATGCATAACATGTTGGTTTTTTTATGCAGAACACAGTTAAAATATAGTCCATGAAATACATGGATATCTAACTGACCAGCGATAAAGTGCTACCAACTTGTTGCTCCTCCCTAGAGATAAGGCAAGCAAGGTGTACCCAAAGTTATGCCAATCAATTATGAAAGCTGAACGTCGCAGCCAGCTGGCCCATTTCACAGCCACCAAGGTAGGAACTGAAGGTGGATTCTGCAAGTCGGAATTGACGTGACTTCAAATAGCATTGCATTGAACAAAAGGGTCTTTTTAAAGGAGTATATAACATTTAACATAGAAATCCCCACAAGAATAAGAAAAGTTCAATTTTTCTTATCAAATCAGCGTCGTCCAGATGCTATCTCAAATCGTTATAATCTTAAATGTCAGTAAACTGAAAAGTTCGGAATATTAATAGGGTAGGAAGGTAAACAGTGTCGGCGAATGCAAGAAAGAGAAGCAGCATGACAAGTAAGGAAGTGTGATCAGAGCTCATGTCAATTTATGGAACAACTTCCACTTTAACAGTATGAATGATGAATTTTGGGTACAGCCAACAAAAAGAACCACATAAGTCAGAGTTTCAAATATAACCTGCACTAAGAAAACATCGGGAGCAGGAATTCTGACACATAAGTACCACAGCAACATAAGAAACTGAACTAGCGCCTTTAGCAAAAGCATAAAGGGACGAAGAAATCTTGGAAAATTTTGAGGAATTGTTGGCCACTGTTTCTGCAAATATCAAATGATAATCAATTATCATTGAACTTCAAAATAGCTAGATGATACAGCATCTTAAACTTAACAATAAGGTTTGGCATTGGTACCATTCCATGAATGTGAATAGATGGATTCTCTAACACTGCAGCATGTGGATCGGAACCTTCAAAATAATTAAAAAGTAGGATCAATATTGACATATAATCTCTCAAGTAGGATCCATTTCCAGAGAACATCTTGCAAAACTGTTTCACATTCAAATATTTATTTAGGGTCAAAGTTGAATATATTTTATTAATATGTAAAACCCACATAAATTGGGATGATAGTAGTACTTATGTAAGATGATGAAATGAAGCAAGTGAACTCATCTTTCGTAACCATAGGATATTAAGGCAAATTGTAAACATATTAAGTCCATGAGTGTGAGTGCGACCGTAAAATTTATTGATGCGACTATAAGGTAGAAGCAGAAAAGCATATTACCTCCATAAGCAACAACATCCACTTGTAAATTAGCCTGTAACAACAATCAAAACAGAAATTGTATAAGTACAAGTAATTCCATACACTAGAAAAATCGATGAGTATAAACAAGATCAAATCTTTAAAGCAATACAAACTACTCCCAACATCCTATAACATGATCTAGTTTGATTTTGAATGTAACAAAAAACAAACTTCTTAGCCTTAATTGACGCGTCCTTAATCAAAATTACCATGTTGAAAGTAAGTCCCTTAAAAAAATACTATCTATTGATATATTTTTCACTATTATACAGCATACACTCCCTCCATCCGTAACTCTTCTCCAGTTAGATTGTCCAGTTTTCAATTTTTGATGAGTTTGATTTTTTAAATTTTGAACTCATTTTTCTTGAATATGGTGTCTAATTTTTTGTGCATTTTCAACCTTATCTACAATTAACATGATAAGTTCGATTCAACTCAGACTTGTATGACGAAATTAATACCACAAGGTTTGTTAATTTGACTGCTGAAAAATCAAATTGGTTGATCTTTAGATTCGTGTAGTATAAAAATACTTGAGTTCAAAATGTAAAAAGTCGAACATCAAAATTCAAAAACGGAAAGTCTTTTGAAACAGAGGGAACTTCGGATAAGTTGGATTCAAATCATAGTTGTATGAGTAAATTGATACGCAAGGTTTGTTAATTTGACTACTGAAAAGCAAATTGGATGATCATTCAGATATGCAGGTAGTATACAAATACTTGAGTTCAAGTTGTAGAAAGTCGAACATCAAAATTTAAAACTAGACAATCTTTTCAGAAAAGATAAATTAAGATGAGTATTTTCAACCTAGTTTCCTAATCAACATGATAAGTTCGCTTCAAATAGTAGTTGTATATGTAAATTGATACACAAGGTTTGTTAATTTGACTATTGAAAAAGCAAACTGAACGATCTTTTACATAATACCTGACGAGCTAAAGAGAGAGCATGGTACTGCATTCGAGGACTCCGCCCGAAATCGCCGAGAACAACCACTGCTGCCCTATTTCTCCGCCCCTTCATTTTCAATTCTTTCTCACCTGTATATATATTGAAATTTATTGTGAAAATTCAAAGTGATAAATAAATAATACCTCATATTTACAGCAAATGGAGTTATTGATTATGACAATACATGAATTAAAAACTTAAATCGAAAAGGAAAAAGGCAAAGTTTGCACACCTTGAAAAACCCTCTTCATGTTCTTGTGACCATAATTTCTTTAGAAACTGAAATGATCGAGTGAGATGCTGATTGATTTCGAGACGAGTCGAGTTAGTAGCAATTTGATTTGCGAATTTGTGTTTTAACTGTATGGCCTAGTTGATTAATTGTATGGAGTAGTAGCTTTTATATTACAGATTGTTAACGACTATTTTTGTTATAATTATTAATTGTGAAAATTTATTTAATAACTATTATTACTATGCACAAGCATCGCATATAGTTAGTGAACAAAAAAATACAATTTCAAATTATGAAAATATTAGACCAGATTAAATATTATGAAATTAGACCAAAATCATTTGTTGTCGGGAAAAGCTCAAAATATTATGAACGCACATGTAAATTTTATTTTTTCATTGAGGATGAGTTCTCACGCCTATTTGGAGTGTCCTATAATGCATTCAACGGTACTCGTGGTATCCAAATAATGAACTTCTAGGGAGCCCAAATATCTAACGGAAAAAACTATTTCCATGGTGCAAATGTACACGATAGATGTTCGTTCATGGTATTGCACATTCAGTGCATTCGATTTTTTTAGTGTAAAAGGAATACCGAACATCAGCACGTATGCTAGCATCAGCGAACCAAATATAGGGATTGAAGACTAAAACGCAATTGTTAGGACTTAGGACTACATCTTGTGTGCAAGAAACAATATCACTATTCTCAAGGTAAAATAACTGAAACGAATAACTGTGCAAAATGTACAATCGACTTCACTCACAACCTAAGATTGGTAACTGAAACCTATATACAGTGTGAAGTGAGCCAGAGATGTAATGCCATAACCTGCAACTAAGCACTGTGTCTGGCCTTTCTTAAAGTTTTTACCAAACCTTTAGTAATTTTCCAAAACCAGACCACATTCATCACCGCCAGAATTGGAGCAACCGTGAGTAAGGTATAGAAGCGCAGAGGGAGAAGTTTCTTGACCTGGAAATAAGGCGGAATAAACACATCAGAGATGCCATGTTTGATATATCAGCTCTATGATTCAATATTGTCCAGACAGTGTGTTGCTATTGACAATGTTTACACACTAACACACTATCTCTCGACATGTCGAGTTCACATTATCAGCATATATTATTCTCTTTGACACTTCACGAGGATTCAACACAAATAAGCCAGTTAGAAACATGATGCATGCCAAATAAGTAAAAAAAAATACATAAGAAGATGTGCATACTAGGTGTTTTAATAAATAAAAGCATAATACACTGACCTCATCAAAATGGACATATATGTGGAAGAAGAGGTAGATAAATAGCATAATCCTTGCAACCTGATACATCAGAAGATGCCTCATTATGATGGCTAAAGTGATCAAATTCGAACAAGATATCAAAATTGCAACTATTACTTAACCAATAGGAAACAAAAGATAGAAGATCGAATTTTATTGTTTCTCCTTCAACTTGAACACCATAAACTACTATCGGAGTTATAAACCATGATGTGAGGTTTGTGCATTTCAAAAACATTACAAGATACCAAAGATTACAACTATTAGTTTTATATTTCAAATTAGGATATCCTTCCCCTGGATCCTCGCGTAGAGTCAACCTATGACTCTCTAATTTTTCCATTCCAAATGTCAAATAAAAGGAGGTCTGGAAGAGTGCTTGACATACCAACCATCCAACGAATAAGGCCACGCCATTGCCCACATATAGGTTGGAATTCTTCTTGCCAGCAACATCTAGATACCTGTAAATACACGTAATAAGTAACAAGATTTTGTTGAGTGCCCAGCAGTAGCGAGGGAGCAATGGCTGCTCACCATCTGAGATTGACAAAGGGAGTTGTGCTCTCGGAGTAGAGAACCATTAATATGTAGATCAGTCCTTGACCACTCAAAAGAGACTGAACTATAGCAAACATAGAGAGTCCATGGTGTAAGACCTGAGGAAATATAATAAATCTCAGATCTTAGAGCAGTCAAGGAAGTTGAACGAGTTCACCAGTTAATTTACCTTGCACTAGACTGTCAGCTATCATGTTCGAGGAAATGTGATAAAATGTCAAATCTTAAAGCAGTCAAAAGAAGATAAGCAAGTTCATTAGTTAATATACTATGCACAAGGCCATCAATGATCTCTTACTATGCACAAGGCCATCAATGATCATAACACTTAATCAAGAAGATATATTCACGATTCTCATCCCATATCTACTTACAAAAATACATAGAGCATGGCCCCAATGCCTCTGAAGAGGTAGGAAGCGTAATGACCCATTTTGGGACATCTCAGGGGTAAAAGTAAGATCTTCAGTCATCAAATGTATCATGTATTAATCAGAAACCGTAAAATAATATATCTCAAACTATAGGGACATCTCAGTACTTACATATTCGATACCACCCAGTGCTGGAAAGTAATACAAAATCATAGCCAAGTCAGTGAGGAAGTAACCAATAGAGACCTGCACAGGTAAAAGACGTTTTACAGTGACAATCAGAAGAAGATCAGAAAAATAATTGCAACATTAATACAGTTAAAAGTCTTTCCTACTAAAATGAAATTGAGACCACTTAGAGGATGCTGCATTAAAATACTATAATAAAGGCTAATTGCATAATTTAACACCCAGAAGGATCCACAATACATAACCTATCTACCGAATGGAGTTCACTGCACATGCTGAATAAAATATCCTACTGAAGAGAAAGATATGTATATGTGAAGACGAATGAAAGAAAATGTGAAGAAGAATGTCTAAAAAGCTTTAGTGATAATATGTATATAGAAGAACTTCCCCAAGCAACTACAAAAAATCATTGCCAAAAGTTATAATTACAGAGAGAAAGCTGAGATCAATTATCAGAAGCGAAAGTAGCCACCTGGGTTTGCTCCCTTCTCAACTTACCCCTAAAATGGAGTCCGAAAAAATTGATGTTCTATTAACAATCGACTCGCTTTGAGAACTCTCACTAAAAAGATCTGAGGCAAGCAGTAGCCACAGAGAAGCAACCTCAACAACTATTGCATGAAATGTAGAGAAGCCCCTGCATGAAAGAACCTCATGTGATGCCACATAATTCAAAATATACTGAAAATGGTATTATATCATCACACATCTTTGTCGAAGGTTAAAGAAGTACCGATTATTCCACTCAACTTTCTGAGCACTGTTAAGTTTAGCATACCCCTTGAAGAAGAAAGGGCTCATAACACCTGTCAAATCATAAACCTGCAGCAAAAATGATTGGAGTTCTATAAACATCGACGAAAATACGTGTGCTAGTAACGAGTGTTCTGAGACCCCAAAAGGCAGATTTAATATTGCATATACATTGTTTCCTTGATGATCAAGTATATATTTCGTGCTAACAAATTTCTAGATTTCTCCATTTTCCTTGAGAACAGTAGGTCTACATGCAATCAAAAGTATTTCATTAGTTGGGAATAGAATATTCATAATGTCAATCATTACATGCTCCCTTGCCATAATAGCTTTCAGCCATATCTTTAATATGTATCCATCATAATGAACCAACATGGAGACAGACCTCTTAACATCCACATACATGCAAAATACTCTTCGATCCATAAAACTACCTCTTTTGACATTGAACGCTTATTTTAGGAAGTTTTTTATGCCAAGTTAATAATTTATTTTCATCCTTGCGAACATCTTGTAGTCAGAAAGATAAGGGCATAAGTCTATAATGATGATTTTGAGACTTGGAAAGAGGAGAAATAAACAATGTACTGATAGTGAGAAATTTAGGTCTTACTATTAAGTTTTTAAGAAATAGTGGTAAATCGTTGCTTCTTGAAAGTAATTAATGAGAAAAATGTGATTCAATTATTAGAGCATGAAAGCAACAATGTAATCCTAACCAGTATCATTATGTATATTAATCTCTTTGTCTAAATGTATGAGAGAGTAATGTCTAACAAAATAAAATAAGCTTTCCACCGGTTTGGAGCTCTTAATCCACAGAATCAGAGTTCCAAACCAGTGGAATAGTTTGTGTCTCCTAAAATTATGATATGTTAAAGAAATGCTGAAGGAGTCACTGGAGTCTTAAATAACTTTCCACATCTTATAAGGAGTAATATTTAATGTAAAACTCTGCAATTTTACATTTCTCAGCAATTGGACAACACATTTACATAATTTTCTTTGTATAAACACCAAAAAGTCCGTCAATTGTATTGAACGGATGATTCAAATGTAAGAATGAAACTCAAAATTAAGTATCAGCTAAACAACATTGACAAATGAAAAAGGAATAAATAGATAGATCTCAACTCATCCACTTAATATAATAATCCAAGAACTTTGTGAACGGTAAAAGCTAGCCATACAAATGCAATCTAAACATGGTAATGTAAAACAATAACGAAACCTCTATAAGCTACATCTAACCACGTAGAATGAACAATGCGACACAACCTACATGATAAAGACAAACAAAACTTACGATTTTGCACATTATGATGCCGGCAAAAACAGAAGCCAACCAATGCAATTCTTTACTGTGGTTGGCATGACCAGCTATGTTCACCATCAAACCAACTGGGAAATAAAAACTCAGCATCCTTTCTTCTTCCCTTTATATGATACCTAGCTTTTTAACAATCAAGAAAACACTAACCAAAACACACAAAATGCTGCAATTTATTAGTCATCAAAGTTCAAAGACATAACACATTTTCTCAAACAACAACAAAACAAACTCACATTCTCAAACAACAACAAAAAATTATCTTTCTATTTCCTTGATTAAGTTACATACAAATCATGCAAAAATCAAAAAATAAGTAATTATAACAAGTCAAAATAATGTAGATTCTTAGTCACCAAATAGAAGCGATACCAAAACCCAAATTCTAAAACACCGAGAAAAAGCAATCTCTTATAATTTCTTTACAAACCGCAACAATAATAATAATAGTAAAAAAGTAATATGAACAAATCAAAATAGTGTAATTTATCAGTCACCAAATAGTCAAATACCAAAACCCATATTCTCAAACACACAAACAAAAACCGATCTTTTTTTATTTTCTTAACAAACCAATAGAAAAACTTAACGAAAATCAAGAAACAAGTACTATTAACAGGTCAACATAATGTAATATCAGTGACCAAATACTGGCCAAAAGTCCAATACAAAAACCCATATTTCCAAACACCAAAAAAATGATCTTTTCTATTTTCTTAACGAAACAACAATAAAACTTCTCAAAAAATCATGAAACAAGCACAAATTTCATATTCACCCATAATTGAGTATTTTGGTACTATACTTACAAGGTTGTTGAAAATTATAGACGAAAATAATCCAGAAACACGAAAAGAGATAAAGAAAACGTATTAAATAGAAGCAAATAGTATATGAGGAGTAATCTATTATACCAAAAGAAGCAATAATAAGAAGTGGAGAATCTGGTATTATAGAAAAAGATGGAAAATGGGGAGCTGTAGGTTTCCAATGGGGAGAATCTAGTATGCTTCCGTGTCACTCACAATCATTTCAATACAAACTTACGTAATTCTCTATTTTGGATATAAATCCATATTTTATTTTCACTCCTCTTATTTCCACAACTTATGTTTCAATAATGATAAGGAATAGAATCGAACATCGGAACCCTAAACATGCTACGATATTACTTAAAAAGAAAAAAAGAGCAAAATGACTTCATTGATCACTCACGTTTGTTAGAAAAACACTAGTCGATCACCCTAGATCACTCTAGTATGACTTTGTATACTTTCGATAGCTCATATTGGGTATTATGTAGACTTTGGATCACTCGCACGTTTTTTTTGTACAACTCGTGATTTTTCAAAAAAATTTAACATTTTGGTAAGAATATTTTAGTCATTATCTCATAATTTTTGTCATGGAAGTGTAAAGTGTAATGAAAGTTAGTTGATGGAAGTTAAAAAATTATGAGAGAATGACCCTTACCAAAATGTTTAAAATTTCAAAAAATAAACACGTGGGTACCCCAAAGTATTAATTATACCCAACATGACTACATGAGTGATCATACTAGGGTGATCTAGGGTAATCGACTAGTATTTTCGTGAGTGATCAATTAAGCCATTTGCTCAGAAAAAAAAAACCAATACATATTTCATGCATTTGATAAATTGATATCATAGAGATATGCACTACCTTACAAAATATATAAAAATAATTTTATTTTCGGCAGAAGTTTAATTTTATGTATAAGAAATTCATAACAAAACCTATAAATTTATGAATTTATTTTTGCTCCCTTAACTATCACGTTATTTTCAATTTATCTCGTAAAAATATATCATCCTTTCAAATGGTTCTCTAATAGTATTATCTTTTCAAATAACCTACCTTCTTTATTGGTGTGTAACTCACCAAATATTCGACTTCTTTCTCCATTTTCAGACTTTTGTGGATTAACTATTTTCAACACATCATTCAATGCACACATATGGCACTTATGCGGCATTGTTGATCCTTAAGTTAGGACAAGATTATGACCTTTTGATTTAGTAAAATATTAATGAACAACAGAAAATAAAAGGAATGCTCAATTAACCTCCCATAATAATTAATTCTACACCTACGATATCATCAAGGGAGCTTAATATTCTCCTTTTACTTGGTATACTCAAGTGAAAAACGTTTTTTTCTTTTCTTCAGAAGCCGGCAGCAGGAATATTGTATAAGAAGACACAGCCCCTCCTCTGGATTCTTATTCTCCCACTGTCAGCCCGAACCCGAACTTGTAATCTTTCTTCATATGATCTAACTGCAAATGATGTTTAAACAGATTTTTATATAAAAGATACTTGAGTCGAGGGAGGAGGAAGATCATTGCCATGCAGTTCAGTTGAGCGGAATAGAGTTATTCGTCAGTGATCATAAATCTAAGATGGACTTTTATCATACTTGACGAGATCGGGACATGAAATCATTGCAGGAAATATATATGATCCTTATTATTACCTCGGCTGAAATAATAAAATTAAGGCCCATGCTTAAGCGTTCTTCAAGGAAAGCAGCCACACAACCATTGGAATCCATTTTGCCCCTTAGACGACACTGCCAAACGGACAGAAACATTTAGATATAGACTCACGCACTAAAAGTTCGACATTGGATGCAAGTAATCAGCCTACTGTTGAAACAGGGTCCGGAATGATGGAAATATGAAACCTGCTATGTATGTTGGGCTTATACTTAAAATGTCATTATAAATAAAACAGAAATGATAGGAGTAAGTCATATCTTTCTAATGCTCGAACACAGTACACATTATTTATTCATATTGAATAAACATTTACTTGTTCTAATTAAGCAGTACATATAAATACCACAAGCCTGGTGTTGCTTCAAGAGTTTTAAAGGAACTTCTTCAGCATTCACATTAATAAAAGTAAATAATAACTACAGGATGTTAAATTTCAACTAGACCAATAAATAGTACTTTCTTTTACACTCCGTGTTATTATAGCATCTAGAGTATTAGTTCACCAACTGAAAATTTGACTTCCAGACTCATAAGATTATATCTCTAGGGATACGTGATAATGCATCCTTATTACTACATGACTTCATCTACCAATCCACACATCATAGCGTCACAAACGTATACTCCCTCAACGCCAAACTAATTAGAAAATCAAACTAATCAATGTCAAGAGATCCAATTTTGATCCCAGTTTATCTTATTCACATAAATTACTCGGTGTGCAAACTTTGCTTTGTGTTTAGTATCTAATAGTATGAATCTTTTGATATAAACTCAAATCTAAGTGAATGATACAATTTCTTAAAAAATAGGTCGGCTGTTTTTTTTTTGAAAACTCGTAGATAAATTAGGGTAGTGTAGATACCTAAACAAAGAACAGAAAAAAGGTAAACAGATGACAAGTCATGGCAACAGAAGGAATCAGGCCAAATCCTTCCAAAGTAATTGCAACGGTTGCATTACCTGGCGCAGAATGTAATCATAACCAAAACTAGCTGTGACATCTCTAGACATGTAATTATACATGAAATCTGATGCCAGAGAAACCTGTACAAATAAATTAGTGCATGAGCTAGTGTTTTATTCTTAGCATTAATATCCATCTATAAGAAGTATTCAGAACAAATTCATTTGTGTAGGAACTCGTAAGGCACCTTTTCAGATATTTTCTGAACATAGCTCAAAGCAACCATTCCGGTACTAGCAACTTGCCCTGTGGCAACCTGAAGGAGAGACAAAAATGTTTAACTAATCCTTTTAACAAGTTAAATAATATATGTAATTAAATTTCACCACGTGAAACAATGAGTCAATGGTAACGTACATCCTTAGGTAACGTAGTATAAAAGACCTATATATTTTGACCAAAAGTGCAAACTATATCTTCCATCGTCATAAAGTGCAATTACGAGTAGTGACATGAAGGGGCCAATCATACATGACACCAAAAAGATACATTTTGCACTATCATGTCTTAACACTCCCTTAGAGGTAATCAGAATTTATATTTAAAACTGACGAAATGCCAAAGTAACCTGGGGTGATAAAAATCTATCGAGAACGGAAAAAACAAACAATTCCACATCTTAACTAAGGAAAGGATATATCACAAATAGTTAGAAACCCAAATGGGTATTTCACATACCTCACATGCAACTATCGTAAACTGAATAAAATGGGCATTTAGCATACATCAAATGCAATTATCGTAAACTGAATAAACTAACTTATTAATTGCTCACTCAAAACACAACTATCGTAAACTGAATAAAACTAACTTATTAATTGCTCACTCAGAGTGGGACACACTCCGTTTAGGCAAAGGCTTTTATACCTCATTTAAACGAACTGGAAACAACAGGCTGGCAATTCTTCAATTTGCAGTTCAAAATATTAACAAAAGTGATACATCATGAAGACATAGGGCCAAACTATCAATGAAAGAATGTAATAATGTACATGTAGAGGGGTGGAAAATTATGAAAAACAGTATAACTATCGAGATCGGAATGAACGAATCCTATACAAGAAGAAACTAAGATGTGAACCATCTCTAGTCAACATAAACATTCAGAAGTGCAGAATAAGTTTTCCATATAAATGTGGGACGAAGTACAAATACCATTTTATCTGTGTTGTACCGAGCAGCATACCCTATCCCTGATTTACGATGTTGGCCCGTCCAAAATACTTCACCACCCAAGGATAGATTAGGTGTCACACTCTGCAGTAATGCATTCAAGTTATAATAATAAAGATAAAGATAATTATTTGGGGGGAGAGGGGGGGGGTCGAGAGGGTGTAATTAATGGCATTTCTTAATTGCAAGTTTTTAAAGCAAAAAAGATAGAAGGGACAGTGCAAAAATAGAAGTTGACAGCTAGAAAACATACTGTTAGCTTGGCTTATTTGACCTCCAAACTCAATATAAAAAAAATCTTAAGTAGAGAGGATCAAAGATGAAGAAAAGTAAATTGTTGAAATATATAAGCTGCTGATTGTTGGTCTAACAGGAAAACAAAGATCAATCCAACAATTAAGAAATCAATTAGAATTATTTGAGATGTCCTGCATCCATAAGATCTAAGATGCCCTGTAAGTAACTCAACCATATCAAGACCAACTTCTACTGCCTATTTAATCTCATAAGAGCAAGATTTACACAAAAAGATGGAAAGAGGATTAAAATGACAAGCCGGAACAAATGTTTAAGATTTATTTAGTTGAGAAAAGAACTATACACATATACAAGTTAAAGCTATAAAAGAATCAGACAAAATTACACAATAACGGACCTTCAATTTTCATATTATAGATCTACATGGATATTTTCCATGTCCTGTGGAGTCAAATTTTATATTCTCTCGCTCTTGGGTATAATGGAATATGTAAAAGTGGCTCATTACACTACCTACACTTCTTATATATTGTGAAGTAGTAGATAGTTTGCACTCCACTCTTGGGTCAATTTGGAAACAGTCTCCTTGTTACAGAAGGTAAAATTGTACTCCACCCCCTTACCCCTCTTAGGTGGTAGCCTCTTCAAAGGCATTAGAGCATTTTAATGTATGATGTATGTTAATGTACATCTGTGTGGATCAAAGAAGATGTCATAAATCACTAAGCCTTGACAAATGAAGTAAATAGTCTGGACGTATTATAAACAGTCATTAATGCCACCTAAAATCAGATTTGGGACACTGTAAAATATTCATATATTGACATATGATGCGTTACCAAGGATCAAAATAATAGGAACACTTACCTGAATGTAACTGGCACCTAACAGAGTACCATTGCCAAGTTGAAACTGAGATCGGTAATCTGTTCCCTGTGTAATTGTTGGAGAAACGTCAATAGACCCACATAAGCTACTTTCCGAATGATCTTGAGTAAAGAATGAAATAAATCCCAATAAACAAGCTGACTTGCAAATGGCTAATTTGAGGAGTACTTGTCTCCCAACGATACATAGTTCAACAAACTCGTATTCTCTTTGTCTAGCATTTCTAATATATGAAATGAATTTGATAAAATACGAACAGTGTCGGAAAGAATGTTAGTAAATGTTGAAAGAAATAGACTCACCTTATAATCAAAATGAAATATACCCTGTGACATATGTGGTTCACTCGTAAGCTGAAAAAGTGTTAATGCGGTGATGGAAAGTTAGTCCCCTTTCTAAGTATACTATAAAAATCTTTCAAATCATTGGAACAGATTAGAATAATAATGAGTAGGTAAATTTACTTGAGCATTGGCCTTCATAGTTAAATTTTCAGATAAATCACACTTCAATCGAGCACTAAGCCTCCCATCAGTCATTAGTCTTCCAAACAGCATTAACTATAATGAAACAAACAGAAACATTGTATCAATATCATCTTTGCATGGTTTAAAATTTAAATATGTGCAACTTGGTGATCAAAATCTTACCTTTGGATCTAAGAAATTAGCGCCAAACTCATAGTTGGCAGTGGGGACTTTGATAGTTTCAGATGATTGGGAAGGAATCTCAGTAGGTCCCATGAAGACACTGATGCAAAAAAGATGTACACTCTCTGTCACTTAAGAGCGTAATATGGGCCTCATATCCATTACATTTTAAATTTAGATGAAACATAAAGAACACCTGTGACTGAGGCAAAATCTTTGATTGAGGCCTTTAGTGAAATCAAAGCGCATCCCCTCAAAAAGTTCGGGCTTCAAGGACACTGCTCATGAGTACGAAGGTGGAATTTCTCATTTAGTTCTTCTCTTTTTTAAATAAGAAAGGACAAATTAAAAGTTTAGCCAAACACCAAAAAGGACTTCATGACACTCCCAAGAAAAGGTAATATGGCAATATCCAATCACACTTTCTCAAATGTGATAAAAAGCTACAATGTCAAGCCAAATACTCAACATATTTAGGATGAAACATCATAGCATCCCCATGGAGCTTCTAAAGTTCACTAAAAATTATGCAACTGAATACTCATCTCACTTATTAAGAAAAAAAATGATTCTCTGTGTTATATATAACATCAGATTGAATATGTCTCTTATGTCAACAAATGAAAAAACAATCATCTGCTGTGAGTATAACTATTGCATCATCAAATAGCTATCTTACGTCCCCGAAGGTAAAAGAACAGCTTGAACCACAATGATTTTGTCTTCAAACTCATTAGAAACTGTGATATTACTGAATACAAATCTTACGACTACAAAGCATAACCCATCTTCTGACTTGAAAAAATAGTAACAGACTCCATCTCCAAGCTCACCAAAAAATTTACACTATTGAATACCCATTTATGTGCCGAAGGAAAAAACGGATCCTGTTTTTCTCGAAGTTTATTTTCACTTGCAACAGTTTGTGCTAAAAGCCACAACTATTTCCATTACTTAATTCATTGCCCTTAGGCACTTGAACTGATCAGATACCAAAACAGGCAAAGTGTAAGATCAAACGAGGAACAACCCACAGTAATGGTCACCTCTTTCTTGCCAACATCTACAACCATGCAATCAAAAATCAAAAGCACCTCATTTCCCAACTGCCTTTCACCACAAATTCTCTATATGATTAAACAACACTGCATATGCCCAATTGAACCTCAAACACATGCCCACATTGTGAAATACCTTATTCACTGAATAAACAACTTCCCACCCATCCAGTAACTGATGAACTTACCAACATAGTAACATCACTCAGAGTCGAGCTAAAAAAGTAGTAATTTCTCGCACCTCAACAAATCGAATGATATAACATTTTAGAACATTCACCTCAACTTATTTCACCTAAGTTAATTTTTCAAAACCTATCCTCACCTAGTTTCACCCTACACAAATGGACCATAAATAAAAGATATTTGGACTTTATCATTGCAAGGATTGGATCCCAGGTTCCCAACATTCATCATTGTGAGTAACACAACGAACACTAACCTAATCCTAGTAATTAAGGATAATTTGAAGCTACAAAAAAGCTCTAAGGTCCCTAGTCTACTAAAAATAGTGAAATATACCCCAATGAATATAATAATCAAACACAATACTGTCTACAAACAATTAAACTACCATAAATAATGAAACAATTCATATGAAATTGATTAAAAAAAACAGATAAATAGGGGATCAACGAAGTAACTGAGAGCTTCTCGATGGATTTCTTCGTATGGAATAGGGCAAGGGAGGTCCATATAGTCGACTTTCTCAGCTACGGTGGGAGTTGGTGGCGCTGAGTCAGTTGGAGGCGGCGCAAATGTGGTCATCGTTGACTTCTGATGTTAGGAAGAAGCAGAGAAGTCAACGAATTATTGTTCTTGAACTGAGGCTATGGAGACAGATTAGACCTGTGTAGACTGTAGTGATGAGAAACCCCTTGCTCACCGAACTGAACCTTTCTTTTTGCCTTTTTTTTTCATTTAGACACCTGAACTTCAATCATTATTTCAAATAGTCACCTAAATTGTTCAATATTACAAATAAGCACCTAAATTGTTCAATATTTCATTCAGATGCAAATTTGAATGTTTAACAGTTCATGGTGACTATTTGAAATGATTATTGAAGTTGAGGTGCCTAAATGAAAGAAGTCTTTAAAAAATTATATGGTTCGTTTGAATTGAGCGAATCTAGATGAATGTAGGTGAAGTTTTAAGTTCACATTGTTTAGAATTATATTTTTGTACTCAACTAGGTTAATCGATTAACCTACATGGCTACATTCATCTAGATTCGCCCCATTTTCACTCTGCATTTAGACTAAATTTTATTGTCTAATAATACAGATAGAAATTAGAATCAATCAACCAATGATATAATTTTAATTACTTGTCTCTTTATATTTATAATGTCACCTTTTACTTCTCTTTCTTTACCTTAATTTTTGTGTATAGATATAAAAATAAAAGTTGCAAAACAAGGGGGAAGTAGTATTATAGTATTATGTAGTATTAGTTGTTCCATTGTGGACTTTTTAAAATTGAAATCCATGTTCACGATTCGTATAATTTGTAGCATGATAATTCCTCTATCAATATGCATGATAATTTAGATGGATTTTATTGAGCTAATAAAAGACTTTTTATTTTATTTTGGGTCACACAAAAAAAGCAATTAATCAACATTTCAATTACTTTAGATTCCACCGAAATAATTTCTTATTCACTTTTATTTGAGGTATATTAGTAATTGAGTGCCAAAATTCAAAGCTACACTTGCTATACAACAACCTTAATCTTGAATTGAAGGGAGTATACTACAACAGTATTATTAAAATGTAAATCAAAATTAAAGTTTCACGTATCAAATAATACTACAAATTTTGTTAGTTTTGATAATTGAAAATAAATCGCAAAACGTTTTAGGGGCGAATGCGAATTCGAATGGTAGTATTTTCTATATCATCTTGGCTCCTGTATGAAAACATCAACTTAAATGAGTTCTGGCGTGTTGTACACTTTGTTTGCATTGCCTCCAATCTCCATCCAGTAATTAATTTGACGAATATTCAGCATAAACCTTAGTATCTCTGAATTTTGACCGAGTATTTGTAGCTTACTTTGACTGACTAACATTTTACACTGAAAACGACTCAACTTATAACAAACAAAATGAAAATATATATTTTAGCATTGGAATATTTATTCTAATATAGCTTTAAAAGAGTTGCAAGTCTTCTGTTTCCAGACTCTAGGCATGTCATCATCTGATAGTTACTGGTCTTACTTGGGGAAAGAATTCATACAAGAGAGTCACATTGTTGAATATAAAATATATAGTCAAAGTCAACCTCATAAGAAAATGAGATCAAGAATTAATTATAATAACAAGTACCCATGTTATGCAATCAGAAGTAGAAAGAAATGAGGTTCAAGATTCAGAAAATCATTACGTTTTTTGTGTTTTCAGGGCTTTTTGTTACATTATGGGGAGACCCAAGTAATCGAGCCTCGCTACCAGAGATGGTTTCCAAGGATCGTGGAAGAGGTGGTGGTGGTGATGGGATTGATATTGTTGACATTGGAGTTATTATTGATAGGGGTTCGCCTGTGGGGCGAACGGCTTTGAGCTGCATTAAAATGGCTATTTCGGATATCCGTTCTGTTAATGGAACCAGAATTGTGCTTCATATTAAGGACTCAAAGGGGGATGCTCTGAATACTATAACAGCAGGTGAGCTACTTTTGTTCATGAAAAACGAAAGCAAGGTGTTAGCTTATCTTTAATTGCTTATATATGTATATATATTTGGAGTACGTACTTATAGCTGAAGAGTTAGAAGTTGAAAACTCTTATTTACTGTGATTTTTAATTTCTTACTGCAGCAGTTGATCTCTTGAACAATCGGGCGTTGCAGGCAATCATTGTTCCAGAGATGACAGTTGAAGCGTCCATGCTAGCCTCATTATGTGAGAAAGCTGAAATCCCTATTTTCTCTTTCGCGTCAATTCCATCACCCCCGAATCATTCATATTACTTGAGAATCAAAGAAGACGAAGTTGCACAATTTGGTCCTGTTATTGCCCTCTTGGAAGTGTTCCATTGGAAAAACATTGTCCTTGTATATGAGGAGACCAGTGATGGGAGGAACAATCTACAACATTTAGTGGATATGTTTCAAGAGAAAAGCATAAGTGTTATTTACAAAAGTTTTGACCCATTGGTTAGTGATAGCAAAGTAATCGATGAGTTACTAACACTAAAGGAGATGCAAGCATCAGTATTTGTTATGCACGGATCGCCTTCTCTTACGTCTAAGGTTCTAATAAATTCAAAAAGGTTAAGCATGACGTCTACGGGATATGCTTGGATAGTAACTAGCAATACTATGGATTTTGAGGATTCCTTACATCCTTCTGTTATAGATGCAATGAGAGGTGCCTTGGGTTTGAAGTCTTATACACCATCCTCGGAGAAGCTTCAGAATTTCTCTCTAAGGTGGAAGAGGGAAATTCAATATGCACAACCAGATCTGGACCTGACAGATTTCTATGTATTTGGTGTAAGGGCATATGATACCATATGGGCGGTAGCAAATGCGACTACAAATATGATGACCAAAAGAATTGGGACTTACAATAAGAGTAATGACCTTTATAACTTGACAGGCTCTGCTAATTCAAGAATTTCCAGTAGTAACTCGGAAATTCTCTCTCATCTATTCAGTAGCCGGTTCAAAGGATTGAGTGGTCATTTTCAATTTAAAAATGGCATATTAGTAACGGATGGCTATGAAGTGGTTAATGTTGTTGGCAAGGGAGGGGGAACAGTGGGTTATTGGACCCTTACGGATGGATTAACCCAGGAGAAATCTGTATCTACTGATGGAAGTATCCACTCTCTCACATATGGGGTGAAGACTATTATCTGGCCAGGATTGTCTTTGAGTACCCCTAAGGATATGTTGTTTAACTCAAGTGGAAGAAGGCTGCAAATTGCCTGTCCTGTGAAAGTCGGGTTCACGGAATTGTTAAGAGTGCAAGAAGATAAACAAAAGAATGTAACAATTGTAACTGGTTTCGTCAAAGAGGTCTTTGAAGCCGCTATTGATTACTTAGGTTACAATATACAGTATGACCTTGTCCCATATAAGGATGCAGATGGACAAACTCAGAAATCCTATGATGAAATAGTAGAGTCTGTGTACAATAAGGTAAAGTTCAACATAAAATCTTTCTTACCTTACTTTTCTGTTGACTAGCTTCTTATTTTTTATTGTAACTCACGGTCTCACGGACAGTTTTTTTTTTCTCGATATCTTGCATAGTTTTCTGGCGTTTATGGAACTTTTCTAGCAGCTTGTATAGCAAAAATTGTCCAATTCCAAGCTAGTCTAAAATATATTTTCTTATAAACTCCTTGGCTCCTTGCCAAGCCAAACTATATCTAACAATTTGTTATTTTCATTCTTGACCATGTGTTTTTTGGATGGTAATGAAAGAATTCTATCCAATCCTTCCATAATGTGTTCGTTTCGTTTCTGTGGAGTCTGCATACATAGTCCCCTGAATCCCTGATGGAAGTGAATCTCCCACTTACTGACCTTTATTTGTCTTTGTTGTTCTAGCGTTATGATGCTGTTATAGGTGATTTCTCCATCACATCCAATAGATCTTTATATGTAGATTTCACAATGCCCTTCACAGAGTTAGGACTTGGAACACTTGTCAAGTTGGATAAGGGAAATGGATGGTTTTTCTTCAAGCCATTCGATTCAGATCTATGGGCTGTGGGTGCATGTTTTTTCATTGGACTGGGTGTTGTCATTTGGATAATTGAACATCCCATAAATGAAGAATTCCAAGGTTCAGTTTTTAAGCAGCTTGGAACAGTGTTTTCGTTCTCAGTATCGACTCTTGTCTATGCTCACAGTAAGCTCTTTATCTAATTACTTTAGCAGATATCTATCCAAACTGTCCAATCCCCTTATGCATCCTTGACCCTTCTATAAATGTTTTTCGTGTTGCAGGGGAAAGGTTACGGAGTAACTTATCTAAATCTGTGGTCGCCATCTGGTTGTTTGTGGTGTTTATATTGACATCAAGCTATACTGCAATTCTCAGTTCAATGTTGACAGTTCAGCAAATCCAGTTAACTGCGGGTGAAAACATTGGGTACCAATATGGTTCCTCGCTGAGGGGGTATATAGTTAACAATTTTAATACTTCAGGGCATCCCTATTTAACAGCGGACCAGTATGCCGAGGCACTTACTAAAGGGAATAAAAATGGCGGTGTTGGTGCTATAATCGACGAAATGCCATATATTAAGATATTCCTTGCAAATTATCCATCAGGCTATGCCCTGATTGAAACATCTCTCACCAGTAATGGCTTTGGGTTTGTAAGTCCCTCTCTTTCGATAACAGAAAAGGCACTTAACTTTTAATAATTAAGACATGCTAATTTATTCCAACATCTCTATAATAATACATTGTCTGATTGAGTGCATACTTCCTACACTTGCAGTTTTTTCAGAAGGGTTCACCATTGGTACCTGAGTTGTCAAGAGCGATACAGGAACTCCGACAAAGCGGAAAGCTTCTGGAATTAGAGCAGAAATGGTATTATAGAGGCAACCAGAAGTCGTCTCTCCTCCCGAGTGACAACAATCAAAGGGAACCGAAGACATTAAACTTGGACGATTTCATTTATTTATTCTGCATCAGTGGCATCTCCAAGGCTGCAGCTCTGCTCGTTATTCTGATTTTATTTCTTCGCAAAAGAATAACTCTCAGAGATCTTTTCGAAGCTTTTATAAAGGCAAGAATGGCATGGTCTAGGAAATGCTTCTCTTCGAGAGTAGCAAACGTGTCTGAGATAGCTTCACCACCAAGAGTAACTGTCCAATGATTCTCTATTTACATGTAGCAAGTGATCATCATCATTGATATGTATTGTACATAAATGTACAGAAAATTTTGATTGTCATGCCAGGCAACAGCTTCTAGAGAATAGTATAGTGTCATTGTTGTAGGAGTACTATCCGACCCCCCTTACCCCGCTTAGGTGGAGATAGGATATAGAACCCGGAGAATGATTGCTTCGTTATGAATAAAGGGACAATCTCTACAACTTCTATCTTTGACGTCAACGCTTCTGGGAAAGGTTCAGTACCCCTTATGAACTGTCCCACACGCCTCCAGTGTTTCGTCATTGGCATCGTATGTGTCTCTTGTGAGTCCTGCCCAAAAAACATGATTGTTTTCTCGAAACCTATTACTTTCACATAGATCATAGATGGAATTTTGTGATCATCGTTTGAAGAAGTTGACATGTTCTGTATAGGGTATGATGCTGATAATGAAGATTTCGAGGTTATTGTGGTTATAAGATCACCTGCAGCAACTGGTGTCTTTGCTACCCTTACTTAACGACAACGTTTTTTGCGATTTTAAGCGAATTCCATTGCCTTTTGTTAGCAGATTCCATGACCCGATGACCCCATAGAAATACACATGCTGACATGCATGTCTCTCTGTCGGGGTATGACGACGACAAACGTTTTTAGGACAACAAATTTAGTATTGGTTGGTCCTATTGAAACTGGTTCTATTAGCAGCAATATATAATATTGGAAACCATATATAGATCATTGGCAACAAAACATTAGTTTACGCATTCTGAAAAACTTGTGCATTTTTACAATGAAGATAAACTATAAAATGTCTGAAATGTGAACATTATTTGATATTGAAAACCTATCCACTAAAGTTTCATCCCTCTTCAAGAAATGTACATTTGCAGTAAGGCTTGATGTTTTAATTTGAATCCAAGGCAGCAAACCCACCTCTCTTCATCATTTGCTTAAACTCTTTATAGTCCACCATTTCATCGCCATCAACGTCTACTTTCTCGATCATCCGCCTGCAATCTTCCAACGACATCTCTTGTCTCAGTCCAAGGGAAGATAAGACCGATTTCAATTCCTCCACTGTAATGAAACCATCTCTATTCTGATCAAACACGTTGAACGCTTCCTTCGTGTCCTCTTCCTCGTCCCTCTCCCCGACAATCGTTTGGTACAACACTCCGAATTCCTCCATGTCTATGAAACCATCCCCTTTTGTATCAATCTTTTCAATCATTTGTATCACTTCATTCTCAGGAATGTCTATACCTAAGTTACCTAACGAGTCGCTGAGCTCCTTTCTTGTTACCTTTCCATCTCCATTCCGATCAAACATTTGGAACACCCTTTGCAACTCCAAAGGATCCATAATATTTCTTCTTTAAAGATGAGCTAAATTTATTTCAACCCTTCAAATAACAAAATCCCTACCCCTCAATTCTTACCTCTTACAAGACAAAAGTAAAGGGGGGTGATTTTGATTTCCTTCAATGATGTTGGAAAACAAGGGAAAAAGTCTTTAAAGAAAAAGAGTTTCATATAGTTGGTTTCTTTATTTTCAGAAGAAAAATGAACGGCAAACTAGAGTTGGGGAAAATAATTTAAGGATAAGCAACAGTCTTATGATTGAGGTAAATATATCACCCACTAAATTCGATCAATTATTATTTTATAGGCCGTAAGTTGCATAATTTAAGCTTATATTTTTTCTCAACTAACTATATAAGCCATTTAAAATAAAATGACGAAAGTACGGTACAAAGCATTCATCCAGCTGCAAATTAATGCGATCACCCAATCTGAAATATGGGGTGATTTTACCAAAATCTTTTCATCCTGATCTTCATAAGAACAATGTGGAGCAATGCAAGCCACTGGCACAACATTGTTCGTCTCTCGCTTCACTTGTGTGTGCTACTGGTGCAACATTGTTCGTCTCTCACCTTCACATATATGGAACTCAGCACCGTACCAAGAAAAAATCACTTAATGGTTTCCTAATTGGTTAATCCGATGTCCATCTTTCAGAACTCCATATCATATAGTTGAGGTACAGATAGATTAACTCCACCCCTTGAATTAGTTTCTTCTGCATGACCATTTGGAACTCCTCTAAGAACCTTTAGCTAACATTAAGGTATCAACAGCGCTATGCTCCATTGAGCCAAATATGCATCTTAAATCTTGCGGGGGTCATCCAGATGAATCATGTCATCATTTTGTTATAGTCGATAACTGACCACCCTTGAGAACGAGCTTCTGAAAGATGTTCATGTTATAGGTCATCCAGATGAATTATATCATCACTGTTCCAGTCAATAACTGACCACCCTTGAGATTGAGCTTCTGAAAGATGTTCAGGTTTTTCTAAGGCTTGCTCCAGAGAGTCGGCTAAATCCGCTTCCCACAGTCCTAGCTGACATGCTCTTTGGTAAGTTTGATAGCCTGTAGCCCTCAAGCCGTTGGCTAGCATCACCACCAAAGATTCTGGACATGTCCTTTCAGATTCCAGTAGCTCCAGGAACTTACTAGAAAAACCTGCATTCCAGAAAACCACGATTGCACAGGTCCTATCCACAAGCCGAACATCAAAATCTTCAATGAAGATTTCATGTGAACCAGAAAGAAGCTCTTTTAATGTCCCTGCAGTCATACCACTTCCGAACCCCCACATGAATACCAAGTTTTTAGCAGATGTTTTCCTTTTGCTTTTTGTCCAAATTCCAACATCTTCCATTGATGGATCCTCGGAAGTGGAGCAAGCACTGATGATGTCTGTGTGACTTTCAAACATTGAAGAATATTGCCCCCTATCACCTTTAATTTCCGCTAAGTTGTTTAGTAAGCTGCTCAACTTAGCAAATAACTCGCTGATCTTCAAAACATTATGTCCATGAATCTTCACTTCATCCGGTAAAGCTATAAACATGGATATCATAGACATTTGTCATTAAGTTATGACCAAAAGGTCGAATCAGAAACAAGTAAAACATAAACACACTAACCCCTGCAACAGGACAGAATGTTAGATTAAAAGATTATGACTGATGCACACAGGAAAGTCACCTTGGTAAGCAATCTCAATATCCATGGGCGGAAGAGACCTTTTCTTCAGATATGAAATAGCAATTGGAAGATTGTTGATTTGTTTCAGAGAATAAATCTCTTTACCAAGATGGTTTACATCAAGAATCATAGGAAACACTGCATTCAAGGAAGACCTGAACTCAGAAACTGTAGGAGGAAGTGGACCAATAAACTTTGAATGGATAATTGCCAAATCTGCACAGACAAGTGCACAAGGATAAGATTAGATACACACTGCTGTAGTACAGGAGGATAATCAAAACATTAGTAGAGCATAGGTTGACCATTAAGTGAGTTGTGGGCAACAAGAGGTTTCTTTGAACCAGATATCAGATCAATCACCTCCCGAAAGCCACGAGCACGACTATTCTGCTCATCTTCAACTTTCTGAATCTCATTCTGTAGATTCCAGAAAATAAACATAAAATTATTTGAGATGAATTAACTAACAACATCTTGATCATAAATGCAATACTTGTTCACACCTCTAGAGCAGCCTTGTCTTCTGCTGAACTTGTCAGAACAACTCGAACAGACTGTGTACCGCCTTTCTTGGCCGGAATCAGCAATGGAACCACATTATCAAAATCATTCAACATCTGCAAGTTACAAAAACTGATTTACTTAGCAAAAACAAGCTGCATGTTATTACCCCAAAAATGTAAACTTAAATCTATTCCTACGTTGTTCACAATTAAAAACATTTTTTGTTTCTGATGTAATCCTTAATTATAATTTTTTATTCTTGGGTGAATGCAAATTACATAAAATAATGTGCATACTCTTCCATTTCGTTTCAATAGTGGAATTACTCATCATGAAGGTTAGAGATT
This sequence comes from Echium plantagineum, assembly GCA_003412495.2. Classification (NCBI taxonomy): domain Eukaryota; kingdom Viridiplantae; phylum Streptophyta; class Magnoliopsida; order Boraginales; family Boraginaceae; genus Echium; species Echium plantagineum. The sequence continues at coordinate 17,524,043 of CM016561.1, read as the reverse complement.
GTGATACTAAATTCATAGTAAATCGCCAGTCTAAGTTAACAAAATTCAAGGAGTAGGGCATTCAGAGAAGCCCAAACACAATGGGCTTGCATTTATGTATGAACAAATTTAGTCTATGGAAGATAATCTTACTGCTAGAGTAAGCTGTACTTGACGTTCACTGCACACATCGATGTTCAAGGATGGTCTAGAGCCATGCAATTCACTTCCAGCGACAATTTTCCGTAATGAACTTAATAAGGCATCTGCAAGGATCAGTCTTTAGTCATAAAATAACAAAGGTATAGTCAGGTGCCACATATTCTCCGAAAATAGAATTGATGTACCCAAGTTATCTGCCTGGGTGCAGGAGAAGAGACATTAGCCAAATCAGGTACATCTCTTTGGATAATTATCTAGATGCAGAAGTAATGATCTCACCTTCAGTCTTCTTGTTTGCATTTGCGCATGCATCTATCCAGTACCTAACTCGGGACTTAATCCTTTCCGTAAAAATGGAATCAGCAACTGAGTGGATGGGTAAAGATTGTACCGCATAGTCTATGGTAACAGGGTTCCCATGCAGCCAATGCTCCTTCGACGCGGATTCTTGTGCCCTTGATAAATAAGAAATACCTTGACAAAAATATTTATTTGGCAGTTGGAGTCAGGCTGCAGAATGTTGAAGGTATAAACTATAAACATTGTATACAAATACATAACATCTAAGATTCTAAGTTTACCAATTATGTCTAATCAATAAGGAAGAACCATAAAACATCATGATTAAAGTCAGCACACTCCCAATCGCACTTACCATCATCTATGCAGGCATTAAAATCAAAACCTTCTTGAGCCATGGACGATAAGTACGACGATTGACATGAGAAACTGTATGCTGGCATCCCGACCTTCATCTCATCTCTAGGAAACAAATGAAAATTGTACCTATCATAACCAGAAAACCACTACTGAGATAACAATCAATACAATTTCTTGACATCTATCATATAGATACAGTAATCGAATATCAAACTGTACAATCTTTTTGGGACAACGGGAGTACACTCATCAAGAACTGAGTTAAAGTAACGCATACGAGTGAGCAATGAGCTTGGAGTCCGTTAAGATCATGAAAATCAAAGTGGACAATCTTAGTGGGACAATAAAATAAAGAATTGAGTTGAGTAACACATACGGGTAAGCAACGAGCTTTGAGTCCGTTAGAGAAAAAGGGCAAATAGCAAACTGCAAGAGCGTGAACCTTTCGGCAGCGTATTTGGATTTGAGATAAGCGATTTCAGCAGTATCAATGGGAATCAGTCGGTGCCAACTCGAAGAAAAAGCTCCTGTTTTTTGCAAAGAAATGGAGATAAAATCGGATTCAGATACGTGGGTTTTTATGTCTTGGAGGGATTGTGTGAAGTTGGTTTTGGTTACTTGCTTGATGAGGTGTTGAGGGTGGCGGAGATTGGTGGTTTTTGTGCAGAAGAGGCGGCGCTGCAAAATTTGTGGCGACATTTCAAGGTGGCCGATGGGGTCCTTTTGTGTTTCTGACGAGAGACTGATCAAGTGATTTTAGATTTTATGTGTTTGGCAAAATTACCTCACTAAAAACGGGATCCACTATACACACACCAGAACAGTGTTTTTAGGAGTACCATGACTATTTGGCCCTTGAATTAACATCCTCAATTACTACATTTCTAAATAGGGAGGGCATAAATGTAATTTCACACTCAAAATTGCTACTGTTCTGGTGTGTGTATAACAGTTCAGCTAAAAACTTACAAAATACACCAAACATTTTTCAAAACGGTCAAATGATCAAGTTTGCCAAAAAAAATACAGTTTAGTGATCTATTATAGTCCATTTAAAATGAGGGTGATCTACCTGAAAATATTAGATATTACTAATATTTTCAGTGATCTTTGGTTCCATTAACCCTAATTTTTTCGCATGCAGAGTAAGTATATATTTGCGTCTTAAATCGTGTTTTGTTGAATACCAAAAGTCAAAATGTGACAATCTTTTACGGACGGAGGGAGTATTTAATTATATCTATGCCATGTTACATGTGAGTGTTGACGTTCGACCCGAGTAAAAGTGTTCAATGAATATAATGTTATCAGCTGGCAATTGGCATGGGAGTATATTTGAATAATGTTAATAATCTATTCCATAAGTACTACTACTATTGTTGATTAGAGAACCGAGACACATTAAAATATACTTTAGCTGGTGGGAGTAATATTTTAATGTATGTGCCATATTGTTGTCTGGCCTCGTGAGTAAACCTTGGTAAACCAAGAATCTCAAATAAATCAACATATAAATTTTATAGTATGTAGATAGAGGAGGTCATACCAGTGGGTGAATCAACATCATTGAAGATGTAAGGTCTCAAGAATCGCTATCACAAAAGCCAAGGAGCGAGAGAAACGTTGGAGGGAAAAAGGAGTATCTATGTATTATGCAACGCAATATTGGTAAGAAAAACTCCAATTATATCATTTTTAATTTCCAAAAAACCATTATTCACATTATTTATCTTCTTTCTTCTTCAAAAAACCATTAGAGCTTTTTCTAGTTGCTGAAATATCACTATTCTCCTGGGCAGATTGTTAAGGTACCATGCCACCACATAACTAGTTGATACATTTACATTTGTAGGTTGATTGCTGAACACTGAAAAGAAGATATGGCGGAGTCAGTGGTCGTTACTCCTGTGATTGAAAAGTGTGTAGATTTGGTTTTCACTCAGACTTATAAGGAGCTTCAATATTTTTGGAAATTCAAAAGCAACATTGAAAGTTTAAACACTTCAATGACTAGCCTCGAGAGTAGAAGGGAAAATGTACGGTTGTTGATGGCTGCAGCAAAAAGCAACGCAGAGGTAATAAGTCCAGATGTGGAAAAATGGATGAAAGAAGTTGAGGAGATGAAAAATGAAGTGGACGAGATTATAAGAGCCTCGAGAAATTGCCAAGTTGGTTGTTTATTCAACTGCAACTGTCCTAATATAAAAGTCCGATACTCTTTAAGCAAGAAAGCAACGGTTAAGACAGTTGACATTGATAAGCTCCTAGGAAAAGGACAGTTCACTCAGGTGGGATATCTTGCACCCATTAGTCAAAGGCCACTCACAGCATCACCTCGAGATGTTTTCGACTTTCAATCAAGATTAAAGGTCGAAAAAGATGTTATGATAGCTCTTATGGATGAGAATATTCCTGTTGTTGCTGTATGTGGCATGGGAGGAGTGGGCAAAACTACAATGGTGAAGAAAATAGCTGATGAGATTAAAAAGGAGAATCATTTTAATGAAGTTGTGATGGCGGTTGTGTCACAGAATTATGATCTCATACATGTTCAACAACAACTAGCTGAAAAGCTAGGATTGAAGATCGAACAAACGACCCTTGATGCAAGGGCAAATAGGCTTCATACAAGGTTCATGGATCAAGAAAAGCGAATTCTTATTATATTAGATGATCTTTGGAAAGAAATAGATCTTTGTGCTATAGGAATACCAAGTGAAGTTGAGCGCAAAGGATTAAAAGTTATATTGACATCCCGAGATCCACGTGTATGCTCTCGGATGTATGTGGATACGATCATAAACGTTCAAGAATTAATTGAAGAAGAAGCATGGTGTCTTTTTAAGAAACATGCAAATATTAGTGATCATGATTCTGATGTTTTATTACAAGGATATCCAAAAAAAGTAGCAAAGAAATGTCAGGGTTTGCCTCTTGCAATTGAAGTTATTGGGAAGATATTAAAGGATAAAAAAGAATTACCTGAATGGAGAGATATACTCCTACAATTGGAAAAACCTCAAGCAAGTGATACTTTTGGAGATATATATGATAAAGTGTACTCATTAATTGAGTTAAGTGTAAATTACATAGGGAGTCAGCACAAATCGGTACTTATACTTTGCTCCTTATTTCCAGAAGACTATGAGATTGAGGTTGAAAATCTGGTGAGATACACAAAGGGGCTGAAGTTGTTTACAGGTGTTGAGTCTATGGCAAAAACTAGAGATAGAGTGGAGTCAATTGTAAATGATCTAAAGAAATGTTATCTTCTAATAGCATGTGCACATCACTGCGTGAAGTTACATGATGTGGTCAGAGATACTTGTTTGCGAATTGCATCGAAAGGTGATAATGTATATTTGGTATCACATTCGGGGTTGAGGGACTGGCCAGATAAAGATACACTTGAATCTCATACAAAAATCTCATTGGCTTTTGATGACAATCTAAAGGACGAGCTTCCTTCTGAGTTGAATTGCTCAATGCTCCAACTTCTAAGATTGTCTTTCAGAAGGGACGAAAGTGAGAACATTCTAAGAAGCATTCTTCAAGCAGCGAACAACCTTAGAGTTGTAAATATTATCAATGGGAACTTTCGATTTTATGGAAGTAGACTCCCCTCACAATCGCTACAAACCTCAAAAAGTCTTCGAACTTTGAACTTGGATGGTTGCTCTTTATATGGTGATTTATCATCCCTTCTTGGAAGTGTGGCAAATGTAGAAGTTCTCAGCTTTTACGAGTCTCATTATAAGGGGAAATGGCCGGAAGAAATTGGTGAACTTAGGAAATTGAGATCTCTTGACTTGAGATTCAAAGAGGGTCCTGACGAGTCCCTTCCAACTGGAATCCTGACCAAGTTGAAGAGTCTTGAAGAGATATACTTGGGGGATGCGGTAAATATGCGACAACCAGAATCAGGTGAAATTATTAAAGAGATGGGAGCATTGCAATATTTGAACACCTTAGAGATTTTAGAGTGTGATTTTGATGGACTAGTAAGATTAGTCGAGAACTTGATTGTCGAAAGATTCCTGCGCTTTTATATTAGTACAGATATAATTAATTCACCTTACCAATTCAGCACAACAATGATAATTGATGGAACCAATATGGGCATGCTTTCGAATCCTAAAATGAAGGCTTGGTTAAGCAAAGTTGATGGATCATTGAGTTTTAATAAAGTAACAGGAGGAGAATATGATCTAGTCAAAGATTTCGATGGAGGTACTGTATTTTCCCGCTTAAGGACATTGGGATTATATGAATGTGAGATGAAGTATATTTTCAATACTATCAATTCTGATACAAAAGGAGAGATTTTTGTTGAGCTGAAGAGCCTGTTTATTGCTGGTGCGGAACAGTTGGAAGAGATATGGCATGGAGATATTCCAGCAGGATCATTTGCGAGATTGGAAACATTGTATTTGAAAATGGTTCCACGTTTGAGTTCCTTGTGGCGTCTCATTAAACCTCCATCTTTTGGGAATCTTATAACCCTTGAAATTGATGGTGCTGATATAATAAAAAGTTTATTTTTGAGGTCTTCAGTCAAATGCTTTACTCGGCTTAGAAACATAAGGATTTCAAATTGTCCCAATCTTGAGAGCTTAGTTTCTTGGGATGAACAAATAGAACAAGAGATCGTTCAAGATGAGGTTCAATTTCTAGCATTGGAGGAACTACGTCTTATCGGACTATATCGATTTGAAACACTCTGCTCAAAACCAAAGGCTTCTATTGTAAGCATTTCTTTCTATTTTAGTAGTTATTATTATATACGTTTTTTTAAGTTAGTTGTTTTAATCATTTGAACGTAAATTATGTATAGCAAAATTGAGATAAAACACTAACCCCTTGGCATAAATTTATACTACATTGTATAGATTTAAGTAAAATTTATATATAATAGAGTATGAAGAAATTAAAATTATAGATCAATGGTAAGTTGCTAACATTTAGTTCTTCATCTACAAGTTAAGTAGAATGATTGACTTATTCACTTCTTTCCACAACTTGCAAGGTTCATATGTGTAGCACATATTCAGATATATCCTCATTTCCCAAACTTCGGATTCTTGAAATATCTGGATCACAGCACCTCCATGTTGGGGATGTCATTAAGAATGGGCAAAATCTATCTTCTCTTGTGATGTCTCATTGCTCATTTGAAGTATGCTTCGACTTTGAGGGAGAAGTTCCTGAGAGTTTATTCCCTAATTTGGATTCATTAACTTTGAGGTCACTGCCTAATTTAAGGCATATATGGAAGACCCTTCCAGAAGGGGTTGTTGCTTTCCAATACTTGACGACTTTAGATGTCACACATTGTGAAAGCTTGGAACAGTTGTTCAGCCCCCATACTGCAGAAATGCTCGTGAATCTGACAACTTTGTACATCTTACATTGTGGAGGTTTGAAACATTTGATCTATCCACATGTGGGAAACGTGCTCGTTAGTCTGAAAACACTTAATATAAGGTACTGCAACAAATTGGAAGCAATTCTTGGGCCAGAAGAGATGGGAGCATCAGAAGAAATTTCAGCATCGAATCATCTTGTTTTGCAGGAAGGAACAACTACCTTCCAGAACTTGACAACTCTATACATAAGTGATTGTCCACAATTGAAACACTTGCTTACACAGTCTACAGAAAAATTTCTTGCGAGTCTGAAAAGACTTGACATAATTGAATGTGATGAGTTCGAAGCAATTATTGGATTAGACAAGACAAGCCGTTCGAAAAAGGTTTCAGCAAGTACGACGGAAAGTACATTCAATCAGTTGGAGCATTTAGAATTAAGTGATCTACCTCGATTAAGAAATTTTCAAAGAATGCTTCCAGAAGGTACTGTTGTGTTTCAAAAGTTGTCGACTCTAATAATTAGTGGAATCGGAGACTCAAGATATTTGTTAACCCCGCCGATGGTTAAAATGTTAAAGAGTCTGAAAGAAGTTGAAATTTATTTGTGCGACAAGATGGAGTGGATAATTGGGACTGAAGATGTCGATGAAGCAACAACAAATGAAGTAATAGAGCTTCCAGAATTATGCAGATTAACATTGAGTAATCTTCCGGAGTTGAGGATGCTTAGCTCACTCTCTGCTCATCTTTCTCTGCCTTCATGGAACCACTTCTCCATAGAGAGTTGCCCACGGATGCACAAATTTAGTGTTGGAGAGCTGTCTGCCCCCAAGCTTAAAAAAGTGTTCTTAAATATTGACGAATTTGAAGAAGTAGAGTACTCTTTTGAGATTGACAGGAACAGTATGGAGGAGTGCTTCAAGGTTAATCTCTTAGTACTCGATAGTAACTATTATCATTTCATTTTTTAGTACTAACAATTTTGTGTGCAACTAAAACTTGAGCAGGACCGTGAATTGTTGAAGCGTTGCTTAAATTGTTCAGCATATAATCATCATCTAAGTCAAAGATCCTCAATCAATAAGGTACTAAGCTTATTAGTCAATAACAATTCTTCGTATTTCATACTTGCTCCTTCTTTCGGTAACATCCCCAATTTCTCTCTAAGCATTAATATAAGGAGGGAATATTATAAATACAATCAAAAACTTTATTTTCAGATTTCCTATATTAAGTCGGACCTACAACTAATTTTACACTCCTTTATCTGAATGTGCAAAGATATGCATGTATGCATATAGATGTCTCATATTTAACAGACTAAGAAATTAATATTATAGATCTATGTTTAGTTGCTAACATTTAGTTTTTTTATAAGTTAACTTAAATTGTTGACTTGTGGACTTGTTTTGACAACTTGCAAGGTTCATTTGTGTAGCACAAATTCAAATATATCAGATCAACCTCATGTTAAGGATGTTATTAAGAATGGGAAACATCTATCTTCTCTTGCGGTGTCTGCATGTCCACTAGAAGACGTATGTTTCGACTTTAAGGGATGGTGTAAGGAGATTACAGGAGAAGTTCCTGAAAGTTTATTCCCTAATTTGGATAATTTAGCTCTGAAGTCGCTGCCTAAACTAATTCATTTATGGAGGATCCTCTCAGAAGGGATTTTTGAGTTTCAAAACTTGTCCATCCTGACAATTAGTAAATCCAGAGACTTAAGATATTTGTTAACCCCGTCGATGGTTAAAATGTTTAAAACCCTGAAAGAAGTTTATATTGATTCATGCGAAAAGATGGAGTCGATAATTGGGACCGAAGAGGCTGATGAAACAGTAACAAATGAAGTAACAGAGCTTCCTCAATTATGCAAATTAAAACTGTGTCAACTTCCAGAGTTGAGGATGCTTAGCTCACACTCCGCCGATTTTTCTCTTCCTTCATGGAACGACTTCTCCATTGAAGAATGTATAAGGATGCATAGATTTTGTGTTGGAGAGTTGTCTGCCCCCAAGCTTGAAGAAGTGTTAATAATCCAAGTCGGATTTTCCAGGGAAGTTATTGACAGGAACAATATGGAGAAGCGGTTTAAGGTAAATCCTTGTTGAATCTTAAATAGCAACTATTATCATTTCGATTTTTAGTACAAACAATTATGTCTAAAACTAAAATTTGTGCAGGACTGTGAATTGTTCAAGCTTTGCTTAGGTTGTGCAAGAATTAGAAGAAAGACATGTGATCATCTAAGTCAATCCTCAATTAATCAATAAGGTACTAATTAAGCTCATTATTACTCATTAACAATTCTTCTTGCTTCTTACTTGCCCCTTCTTTAGCAAGATCATATTTGTATAATAAAGTACAATTTTCAAATCATATAGGAAAGCACCATGCTTACAGGGTTTAATAGTAAAATCATACGTATTTCATAATAAATTGAAAAATGAATAAAAAATTCCCCCATCCCACTCGCACGTTGCAGGACAAAGGACATGTTTTTAGCAAAAATCTAGAAATTTCAATTTTCAATTTTTTGTAGTATCCTCATTAAATTCATACCACAAAATAAAATAAAAAAGGAAAATAGGAGATTCAATGACGTCGAATTATGTAAGCATGATGCTTACACATTCTCTTAAACATCTAACAAAATTCTCCTACGCTTAGCAATAAATAGTAGAGTAATTAGTAATTACTGTGGATGAAGAAATTCAGCCCAGTATTTTTATATTTTTCTCAATTATTTGGTATCATTATATGGGCCGGTTCTATGTTTTATTATGTTACGATGATTAGGGAGGCATATCCCGCGCCAACCTTTTTTATTATGTTATGATGATAAAGGCATTTTCATTTTAGTAATGTTCCCTATTAAACGGTAGATTCTATTGAATCCGATATTCCGATTCTCCCCTAATGTTACTCCATTATTTATCATGTCCTTTATTCATTTATTTATTTCCTATTTTACAAATTAAATCAACATTTTATTTGCTTGTCTTCATTCTTTGTTGATTTCCTTCTTACTTTTTATCCTTGTTTTGCCAAATGATTTTAATTTTCATTATAAAAATATTTAATTATATTTTCAAGATTCCTTCCCCTAGAGTGAGATTCGAATGGTGGAGCTCATGCATTATACACAAATTCAGTAACATGAAAATTTGATGGGCTTTGATTGGTCTGCTTCAAATAAATCTTTAGAAAATGTGCTTGTTAAAGGTTTTATGAAATCGACTGCTTTGTATTCAATTTCATTCTTAGTTACATGCAGAAGTGATATATTGCGATGCAAATTGCAATTCAAGGTCGTTACAGATGATGCTCGCACTTGTTTAGTTTATAGGTTACTTTTCATTTTTTTGAGAATTTGGTAACGTATAATAGTAAATTTTCTTAACATTTAATAAATTTCTTTTTGTTCAAACTAAATAGAGGAGTATAAATTTCATATATTATCACAAAAGTATTTGTGGAGGAGAGCTCCTCTAATAATAGATAGACCACAAGGTTCAAATCGCTGGACAAGTACCACACGTTTTTAGTACTTCAGATTTTCATTTTTAAATTTCATCTTCTTAATTATGCCCCCATGTTTTCATGATACAATTTTGCCCTCATGATCGAACCACAGCCCCTGTTAGGAGTGGAAGTGGGAGTTTGTCCTCTTATTAAGTGTTGCATAATGTTCTTTTATACCTCCGTTTACTTATAGTTTACTTGATGTGATCAGTGATCGTGTTGTCTAATTCTCTTAATTGTTTGGTGTACTTTTCTAAAGTAGTTGTATGATTCGGGATTACAGTATGAAAATTATTATTGGAGTCTGTGAGCGATGAAATGGACTCTACTACTTTTGCAGTGTTCTGGAGACGTGGGTTTTGCATGTTGATGGAAAGGTTGCACCGGAGTTGCGACATCAATAATTTGGGTCATCCTTAGGACGAGGTTGTCAGATCCTTTTGTTCCCAGTTCATGTCAATTATCTGATAAGGCTTGCATTGTGTGTCATCAAGTCAAACAATGTCATGATCTCTTTGTTAGTAGTGCTCATAAGGCTTCTCGTTATTTCGAGTTGATACATTGTGATGTTTGGGGTCCCTATAGCACTGTTTCTTCATATGGGACTACTTATTTTATTACTATTGTGGATGATTATTCTAGTGTGGTGTTAGTTGTTTTTATTAGTTGATAAAACTAAATTTTTGAAGTAATTTATGCAATTTTTTGTCTTCACGATTACTTCTCTACTAGGGGCATTATTTTTCAAACGCCTACCCCTCAACAAAATAGGCGGGTAAAATGTAAACATAGACATATGCTTTTAATTTGGAAGTGTAATTTTAATAGTAGAGGCAACCTGTATGCAATTTGTTGATTTCAAGTGAGAAAATTGCCAAAATGGTCCCAGTAAATATGTGCAAGTTGCACTTTGGTCCCAGTTAATATTGTGGCTGCGGAAATGGTCCCCGATATTGGTACAAAAGGTGCATTTTGGTCCCTCAACGTTAATTTATAACGGAAAAAGATGACTTTGGGTCAAAATAAAAAGTAAGGATAGTTAACATTAGAATACGTAATTATAGGTAAAAGTGGGGCAAAAATAAAAAATAATTAATATCTTCCAAGTCTGGAAAAGGAAGCTCATTCAACCAAAACAGAGACAATTAAACAAAACCCTCCCTCCCTCTCAAATTCCCGACCAAAATAATCACCAAGTCCCATTCTTCACAAATCGGAAAAACGCTTTCATAAAGTTGAAGGAAAACGATGGCGGTTGTGCGACGTACCACCGGAGTAATGGAAAATCTCGTATACGGTAAGTGCGGCTTTCCCAAAACGATGTTGAAATATGTGTTTAGCGATTAGAGATCAATAATTTTTTGGAGCTTGTACTTGTTGGGTTTCGGCTTGTGAGTTTAAAATTGTAAAGTGACATAGGAATGCTCATTTGTCCATAGTTTAGTAAACTGAGTTTAAAATTGTAAAGTGACTTAGGGATTAGATGTGTTGGCTGTGATTATTAAATTTGAAATTGGTGGGTTTAACTTTTCTAAACTGAATTACGATTTTCGATTTTCCCAAATTCGATTTACTTATTCAATTACCTAGTTTGATTTTGGGATTCAATTTCCCCAATCAATTTCTGTAATTGATTGATTTCCCTAATTTAATTAAGGGTTTCAATTACCCTAATTAAAATTAGGGTTTCTGATTACCCCTAATTAAGGTTTCTGATTTCACTTTTGTAATTTTAATTTTCAATTTTCAATTTTGTGATTTCAATTTTCAATTTTCTTTCTGGTTAGGATTTCTGATTAGTATCGTTTCCGATTAGTATTGTTTCTGATTACAATTATTTGTTATTCTTTTTACTCATGGAATATTATGTACAAACTAACTTTATTTTTGTTTGTGTGCTATTATAGAAGAAAGGTGACCAAGCAGATGCCCAGCCTGACCAAGTATCACCATTGAAGACAAGGACTTCACAAAGAAAAAAGGATATTACTGTTGCTGCTGGAATTAGGTTGCGATCAAGAGTTCCTGCTACTGCTGTAATTAGCTTCCGGCCAAGAGCTCCTCCCCCTGCTGTTGGAGTTGGAATCAGAGCACCACCACCAATGGTTGCCCCTTCCATAAAACGTGCACCTTTCGCACCTCCAACAAGAACAAGAATTGCACCTGTGTTCTTTAAAGCCGGCCAGAAATTTTTAAATTTGAATGATGTGGAAAAGGAATGAAGAAGATCAACGGCAATTTTTTGTGAACATTAAACTTGATTCTAATGTTTTGTCAATATTTTGGTGAATACTAAGTCTTAATGGTTGTTTTATGTTAAGCTCTAATGACTTCAATGTCAATATTTTGTAAAACTATTAAGCTTAACTTAAAAATGTTAGCTATTTATGGAATGAACATTTCAATATTTTTATTGTGTTCTTTTTATTATTAGACTTTTTTTTTTTTTTTGATAATTAGCGATGAATTGTGACTACAATAATATTACAAACATGAATACAGAAATTGCTAACTAATAGAAAGTTAGAGTATAATATGAGACAAATATGTCTCCAACAAGGTTCGAACCCATGACCTCTTACATGAAAGGTTGGGCCGGATGCCACTAGGCTATTGAGCCATCGGCTTTTATTATTAGACTTGATAAAATTGTTAGTTATTTATGGATTGACTGATTTCAATCTGCCAAAAACGGCAATACAAGGCGCAAAACTTTGTAATTCATGTCATCAGACGAAAGATTGAAGAATTTAAATAAATAATTATTTATATTTATTTCCAAATACTTGCAGTATGAAAAATGGCCACATACGTTGAAGGGAATTGGACTAGGTGTAACTATTTCTACTTTTGCCTCACTATTAGTAATACTCACATTTTCTCTCCTTAACTATGAGAAATCTTACATTTTTGCCCCAATCTAACGTTTTACTGTTATAAATTAACGTCCAGGGACCAAAACGCACCTTTTGTACCAATATCGGGGACTATTTTCGCAGCCACAATATTAACTGGGACCAAAGTGCAACTTGCACATATTTACTGGGACCATTTTGGCAATTTTCTCATTTCAAGTTGCAAAACATTGTAGCTAAGCTATTTTTTCCTTTAAAGCAGTTGATAAACCTCCTACACAAGTTAGAAAATAGGAGTAGAACCAATAAAGACTTCCATTTGGATTCATCCGTGAACTGAATACCTCACTCAAAATTACTTTTTATTCAATTGTAGAAGTTAATGGAAAAGGCAAAACCATTCTGATACGTAGATAAGAGTTCAGCACTTCTTGGAATCTCTCTTCACACTCAAAATGATGGCTTAACGTGTATCCTACTCTGTTGTGGTCACGATGGAGTCGCTGCCATTGGAGGAGTTTCGGCATACGAAGGCCACCGTAACACAACACCAAACAATAACAGGAAGTTACGCCTGATTGCCAACAACTAACACATTGTTAAACAAATCCGTAACTAACTATTTCAATGATCATGCATGTTCCCCAATGATGTTGGTTCAAGGAAACCACATGAAACAATCGTCAAATACGACTCGAGAAGTATGCTGTTTACTCCAACTAAAATATGTAATGAAAGCTATTGAGACGGAATCTAACATATACCCATTGACAGGAAACAATGTAAATACTCGCCGATCAAAATTTCAGATGCCACAATAATTAGATCAATGCAGATGACCTAAGAAATAAAGAGGAAAGTCAATTGGCTAATCTCTATGACTTCAAGCAGTAGCTGACACTCTTGGTGCCATATTATTTGTGTTTCCATTGGCAAACCCTGCAGGACGGTTCCCACGACCGCCATTGCTCGAATAATCAGATCTTTGGTATTCATCGCCTCGATTGAATGAACCATTGCGGTTGCCACTCCTGTTTCCGTAGTCGTTACGGTTGTAGCCTCGCCCACCTCCATAGTTTCCACGGCCTCTTGGCCCTTCATTTCTAAAACCAGAATCCCTTCCGGGTGGATATCTACCCCTACTACTCCCTCCTGCAAAAAAAAAAAAAATCAATTATGGAACGAAAAAGATAATGCAAGAGTCACGCGACATCAAGAGTTTAATAACTTCAGAATTAAACAAGCTTATAGTGTTGCAGATTAATAGAAATAATTCACACAGCACCACGCTACACAAAAGCTGAAAGTGAAGAAAAGCATGGTTGACAGACTCAAAAATATCAACTTGCCTCTTGAATTAGTTGACTTCTTTTCTTCAACAACAACTTGGCGTGTGCCGATTGCAATTGGAGAAGCCTGAAACATCAATAAATTTGGCATCTGTGTTAATAATCGGGAATTATAAATGAGAACATATTCGTCTCCAGTAAAGCAAGTAGTGATGTATGGCTAAGCCCTTTTTCCAAAAGAAGCAAGCCTCACATGGGACTGAGCTTTATAACACCCTATTCTTAAGAATAAAAGATTACATAGGAGGATGTCGGCAGTTTCTAGGAGTAGCATCTCATAACAGGCAGCTAATAGTAAAATGAGCCTGTAATATAAGACAGCCATATGCATAAAGTAGAAGGAATAGAGAAACTGCGAATAAGAATTAAATGAAAACGAAGGGTAGTTGAGAGGAACTATTCTTATAGATGTTAATCCACAGGACCTCGGACAACTATTCTGAGAGGAGATATTACGTCCAACAACTAATTTCTATAGATACTGATGGGTATTGGGCTTAGCTGTTCCTCAGAAGCGTAAGTACACCTGCTGCAGCAAATGCTTGAAACTCAAGTTCTTTCGGCAGCACATGCTAATAAAAAATCTACAGTCCCCCTCAGAGAACTAGGTATATATCGAAAATCCTTGTATCAGATATACGATTCACAACCAAGACGGTTCCTCTTCAAGAGGCTTCTAATATGCAAACAATAGCCAATGAAAGAACATGCATCCATTTCCAAAGAAATCATACCTCAATTGCCTTTTCAACAGAAGTTGCTAACTCGAACTCAACAAAACCAAAGCAAAAACCCTGTTGTAACCGAACATGAGTGCACAAATTCACAATGGTAAGAAGAGAAAAATGATAAAAACATAGGAATCCATACGCACTTTGTTGCTTCTGACTTGAATGCCATCTCTCTTAATGTTACCAAATTGTTTGAACACATCAGCAAGCATGTCAGGTGTTGCATTCATTGGTAGACCCTTTATATATATTGAGTGACCATCAGCTGCAAACGAGTACAACATAAACATCTTCTAGGATGAAACACACATAGTATTACAAAGTTTCACATAGAAACAGTTAATTATGTAGCGGAATAACATGCCTTCCTCAGGTTGGCCATTCCCGTTTTCAACGGCGTTCACATTGGAAATTTGTCCATCGTTTCCCGATGCAGAATTTTGGTTCACTTGACTTTGGCTCTTAGATAAAGGTTTACGAGTAACAGGTGGTGGAGCTGAAAATACAGCAGCAGTTTCTTTGAGGTCTTTGACCTGGAATGATACAAAGCACATGAGAGTAGAAGTATGGAGCAGGAAACATAACTTGAAAGCAGACATTTAGATAAAGAAAGACAATAGAACGAGAACATGCCGGATATCTTTACAAATTGATTTCATACTAGGTTGGCTGAGTTAGCGTGACATCCTAATGTACATAGGACCAACAGCAAATTATTTAACTCGAGTAGGAACACTTACCATAGAAGCAAAAGATTTTTTTGGCACTTCTCCATTCTTGGTGTTGGATTCTACCACCTTGATTGAAGCATCCTCAACCACATCAACAATCTCAGTTACATGCACTTCCGGTTCAACCACCACTGGCCCATCTCCGTTCTCCGGTGGATTGTACACTTCTCCCCCATCAGTATCCTTCGCTGTTGGCAGGCTCTGGTCTGAAGTGTGATTCTCCACCACCACAGGATGATCTGCCAAGGCATGAAGGGTTAACAAAAACAAAAGCTTGCACTTAGTTACTATCCAAAGAACATAGAAAAAGTGTAATCAAAAGAGAGCATGTCTACTTGGCTCCGGCATGGTTGGAGCCACCACTTCATTGCCAAGGACTCGGTTAGAAGGCATGGTACTGTTCCCCACGTAACGGAATATGTCATTAAGGACAAAGAAGCCTTTTTCTTGAGGTGCCAGGAAGAAAGTTTGAGCAAAATTTTTGATGGGGTTGTCCTCCTGAGACAGATAACCAGTGACAAGAACATGCACTCCCCCTTCGAATGAATACTGCGCGTCCACAGACTTTATCTCCACGTGATAGTCAGAATAGTTGAGGGCAAGAATCTTATCGTTGATGGCCTGTCAAGTTCAAACCTCCCATTACAATTACAACAATACATACAAAAGAGAACTAACAAAACCCGTCAAAATCCCCACCTTGTATTAAAATCCAGAATATCTACCGCAACCAAGAATCTTATCACTGATTGGGAATTTACACTTCCAAAAGTAATTTCAGGATAAGTATATTAAGTACTAACAAAATCCCCTTGTTTCAATTTCAATGAGTTAATTTCCATATTCGGGTGTTTCATGATATAAACCTGCTATGGTGCTACCTAACAAATACAGTTCTTAATCCAAGAGCGAAAAATATATTTATAAACATAATAACAAAAATCTGAAATTAATCACATATCTAATGACATCCCCCTCATGGACAGTAAATTTTTCAAACTTAACTTTAGAGGAAGATTTTCCCCAAAACATCAGATTTATTAGGAAACTAAAACACATAGGAATAGGAACAACAAAACCATATAATATCAAGCCTACACTCATTGTCGTGGTGATGCTCATGGATCCATCGTCCTCAGGGCGGCCAAGTTTGCTATTATCCTGATAAAATTTATGGACCAGCTCTGGTGAATTGTATTGAATATGATAATATTGCTGCACGAAAGCATTTGCGACCTGCATCAAAAAAACGAATACCAATTATTAAAACTCAAAATTACACAACATAAAAGTAATCGACTTAGTCTAGAACAGTCCAGTCAAATCAGATAAGAAATATGTATTAACAACAAAGTGCAAGTCATTCTTGAGCAAGTAGAAGCGTTCTTTACCAATATTACCCACTCCATATTAATAATATTGCAAGGTTTAAAATTCAATGGTTAAATTTCAAATGCAAAAATATTAGTATATAGATTATCAATTGGCTTTTTTTCATTTAGGCACCTGATCTTCAATAATCATTTCAAAAGCCACCTGAACATGAAGTGTATTTTTAACACCTAAACTTTAAATAAGTCCTTTTGGCACTTGAATCATGCTATAACATGTATATTGAAGGGCAAAACAGTAAGTTTATGTATATTATACTTTGTGGGTCATTTTTAAATAACCAATATTTAATTGGATCAATTTTTAATAATCAATATTCATTAATTAAATTAAATAAAAAAATAATAACCATCATCTTCTTCCTTATAACCACCCAACTCTACCATCACCCCTCACCTCCCCCCATCCCATGTAGCCCCCTCTCTCTGCACCCACCAGCCTTTGTTCTCAATATTATACCCACATCTTTACAGCCATCTGATCCCAGGAAGAGGTCAAGTGAAAGGTGGCCTTCGTGTCTGGTTTAGCTCACTCTCTTCAATCTTCTCAAATGGCAAAGAAACCACATGTGAACTTTGATCTATATATTCCATTAAAAAAGAGACGCAATCTATTGATTGGTTTCTCAAGCAACCAAAGAAGTGATTTGAGATAGACAGGGAAGGGAAGAGATCAAAATTGAAGCTTTTTATTTATATCTCAAATCACTTCTAGTATGTTTACTGATCACTTCCCTTTGTTTACTGCTAGAATTGTTAAATAGCTAGAGAATTGAGAAGCAGTGCTTAGTTTTGTGTGTTTTATAATGCAGGACTATAAATTATATGTATACATGGAATAATTTCAAATTAGAATTGGCTGACATGAATTATATTGGCTTAGGACAACTGTAGGAGATGTCTCAAAATCAATGTCATCATCTCTATTTTAGAAACAATAAACATGTGATTCCTCCGTCCAGAACAGAGGTTGGTGTATGTACAATGGGTAGGGGTTGGGCTGGGGCGTGAGGTTGAAATTGATGTTTTGTTTAATTATTAGAAATTTATTATTAAAATTGTTCCAATTAAGTGTTTACTATTATTTAAAAATTGACCCACAAAGTATAATGTACATCATATTACTGTCTTCCTTTAATATATTTGTTGGAGTGAAATTCAGCTGAAATACACTCCAGGTGCCTATTTGAAATGTTCGGTAGTTCAGGTGGCTATTTGAAATGATTACCGAAGTTCAAGTGCCTAGATGGAAAAAGCTTTATAATAATTGGTGACAAACATATGAAGAAACAAAAAGCAAGGTAGTTTAAAATCTACTCAACCATTACCTATATAATTTTGGTTCAAATTCATGTTATGTGTGCCGACAACAACATCAAAGTTTATTCATTTCGAACATTAGAAATCAAACTAGACAATTGTTCTGGGATGGATGGAGTACTCAAACCCAAATATAAATTCAATTAAATCTTGATCAAGTACATACCAAGCAAATGGAATATGTTTTCAAATAATTAGTAAAAACAAGAAAATTCAATAGATTCGAACGTACAACTTGAGCAGGGACAGGTTCTGCGACGGCTGCCATCACTGATCAAATCGAATTTATCACTCACAACCTACGATAAAATGAACAT